>JAEIFV010000274.1:0-157500 GCA_018904265.1 Lordiphosa collinella
TATCTCATTGTCAGAGATCTAAAAATCAAATCAAACTCATCACCAAATAATCAGAATTACACAGACCAGATTTACCACTGGGGTTAAACAATAGCAAACAGTTACCACAACCAAAAACACTAAAAAAGCACACACAGTTAGAGCAAGGCTGAGCCGATCGCGAGTAAGATGAGTGAGAGAGTAGAGAGAGAGCAAAAACAAACGAGAGAACAAGTCTAAGCACAGCAAACACAATGCAGATTATGTTGTTACGTTTAGTTTGTAGAAAACTAATAGCAAAAAGCTTTTGTACGTATTTCAATGCGACAAATTAGACACGAATTATAATGAATAAGTAGATATAATTATGACACTGGCCCGTCTTCAAAGAGAATGCGAATGCGATTGTAAAATTAAGTTTTATAAATACGCCCAGTTCTTGGTTGTTGTCGATATACTCAAATCATACAATCAGTTGACAATTAAAACTTTTAAAACCGAGCTTGGTTACAGAAATATTCAGTAATTTCTTGACCGGTTATGCATCAGACGACACAGGAGTCCAAAATACTTCTGTGTTATATTTGGATTCGTTACAGATCAAATAACCTTCCTACTCTTCATAGTACACTGACAAGAGCCGTGTGGCAAAATTACCCCTTTTAATATCAACACTTTAACACTCAAGCTAGTTCCTAGATAAGTATGCTATGCTTGTAGCTGCCTCGCAGTTGCATGACACTTGCCCCGCGGCTCGCACATTATTGAGCTCGGCACCGACAACAGCATTGTCCGTACTTGTGTTTTTTTAGGCACCATAAAAAAGTGTTTCGCTTCGCAGAGGGTTGGATGGCGGTGCCATGAGCTGAAAGACATTTGATTATTTAGCGAGCGAAAAGGGAAACAAGTGAAACGCCTGCAGGTAAATAGCAGAATGTAGATGGGTGGAGCGACACAGACGTCCACATGTCCTTGCACCGGGCAGGTAAAAAATGTTGTGTTGCAGATCATGCGAATTCCTTGCCGCTGTCAAAAACAAGCAAAAGGCAAACACAAAAAGTTGCGACTGATTGAACATGAACATTTGTCATAAATTTAACGGCCCATATGTACCTTCATATGTCAATATGTAACAATCAGATTTGCCGAAACACTTGCAAACACCAGTCTAATGAGCATCTTGGTGTCTAGGAGAGATGTAATTTTCCGATGTTGGAAAATTTGATCTTAGGTCGAAAACCCACGGAAAACTCTCCATGCCAAAAACCTATTTTTATCCAATTGGCTTCAAACTAGGAATGTCGAATATTTTTAAAATATCGTATCAACGATATTCTCTGTTTTAAAAAAATAAAAATGATATTTAATATATCGCTTTTGAAATATCGATATATCGATGTTTTGATATTTTTTCATTTTCCCCTTTTCCCCAAAAAAGTAGACCTGTGCCCCACAATAAAAAAGAGATAGTCTGTTTTAATCAAACATATCAATATATCTCATTATATTCCATTTTACATGAATATACATATTAAGCAAACATAAATAAAAGAGATTCAAGTTTAACATAAATAAAAGAGATTCAAGTTTTGAACTGTTATTAGTATTCGAATTTTTGTATGTGTAATACAAATTCAGATTTCTTAGTGCCAATATTTGGCTTTCACAGATTTTAAAAATACGCGTTGCGTTATATGCAAATCCGTCATTCGGCTGCGGGTGTCACAAATGACGCATTTATAATGGATGCAAGTCGCTCTGAATGGCACGAACTCCCAGGTGTAATTAGATATCTGAGAGCAAGTTGAGACAGTCCCGGCATAGCCGCCTTATGCGAATTCCAGAATACTATGGGATTACTTTCCCATGATGTTTGTGGCAAGCTAAGGTACTGCTTCAGCTCACTGTCATCAGACTTGCGTATCGACAGGCCTTTAAAATTGACCTAGTATGGGCTTCCATAACGTCAACGCATCGGTCATAAGCATTTTCGTCATCTGAAATCTGAAGAAATTTGAATGATATCAGTTTATATTTAATTTTTGTTTTCGGAAGAATCAAAATATTACAATATTTAACTAATTACTGTGAGTTCTAAAGTAAAAACATAATTATAAACTCTAAAAGTTGACATACCGGTTTTTCTTCAGAAAATGTAGTTAATTCTTTTATTATTTCATTAGTCGCCTCTTGTACCCCTGATTGGTGAGATGTACATCTTTTTAAATCTTGGATCAAGAAATGACGATTTAACTAATATTTTATTGGATTCAAGTGGTTTGAACCTTTTCTCCAATAGTTTCCGAAGCATATCTTTAGTAAGGATGCCCTCGTCAGATTCCACTGTTACAGTCTGTGTGTTTTTTAATAATAGTGAAATTAACGGGATCACCATACTGACAGTGACATAATTTTCACCGCTTATTTTCTCAGTTGCATCTTTAAATGGGCTCAAAAGTCTACAAAAGTCACGGCAAATGTTTAGCTCTTTAGCCGACAGCATTTCTGGTAATCCTTTAGAATATTCGGCTCTGTTTATAAGAATGATTGCCACTTTGTTCGCAAGTCCTAAAAAGGACATCAGCATATCAAGGCACGAATTCCATCGCGTGTCAACGTTCTGCTGCAAGGTCTTAATACAACCTTCTGCAATTTCCCTCATCGGCCTGGGCTTTTCGCAACTGGTCCATTAATGCAGGGCTGTGCTTGAAATGCATCACAATTTTTTTAACTTTGTCTAAAATGTTGGAAAATGACGAAATCTCCTTTAGTATGTCATCTACCAGCAAGTGGATTGTATGCGCAAAGCATGGGACATGTTTCCCATTTCCAAGAAAACATCTTGATGCGGCTTTCATATTATTAGCATTGTCAGTGGTAAGAGTTGTCCACTTAGACCGATTAATATTGAATTCATCGCACGCTTTCTCCAATAACGAACTTATATACTCGCTGGTATGGGACTAAATTAAATGCGAGAAATGTTTTTTTTTTTAAATTTGGCTATATACATAAGTAACAAATAAGTGACAAATAATCAATATTGACAGAACACAAGACAAACACGATTGACGATTACGATTTAACAAAACACAGTTAAAATACATATGTATATGTAAATATAAACTAACCTGGTCCATTCTAGCTGCGCTTAAACAAATTGACTCAGACATTCCCCATTGATAAAATGCGCTGTTATGGTTAGGAACGATCGCGTAGAGTTTGTGATTGTTACAACATCACAGGTGAATGCGACGTCCTCCACTTTATTAAAAATGTGTCTAACCTTTGATATGCATTGGGTGTATTTGTCTTCCAATAATGTTGTTATCTGGATGACAGTATAAATATTTAGCAAAGTCAATTGATTTCATAGTAAATAAGTATCGAAATCCTTTAATACTTGCCTTGGACCGGCCAGGAATCTTAAATTGCGGCACACATTTATTAAGAAGGTATGTTAAACCTTCTTTCTCTACGCACCGGACAGGCATGTTATCCTTGCAAATCATGAAAACAATGGCTTCTGTGACTTCATTCGCCCCTATGTCCATTGTCTTAAATAAAGAAAAAGTTAATAAATTCGTATTACACATTTGGCATACTTTACCTTTAAAAGACTCAAGTTTCTTGAATGACTCCATTACTGTTGGATGCTCTCCAATGTTCTTTGCAAGCAACTATGTGAATATTTCAGAATTAGAAATGGTGGTACAACAGTCAAAATGAAATTTAATTGTGTGTGTGTAAGTTTGTCGTCGATTTTCGGTGTGTTTTTATGTAAATTTTATATGCATACATCATCGCGCCGAAATTTGGCTCCATTATACCGCGAAAGCGTAGACTCTTTATTCACACACACGCAAACACTGAAAGAAGACGCCACTTTAAAAACAACATATACATACATACCTTTTTTTAATGGGACTTCATGAATATGTCATTATGTTTATTTTTTATGTGTGACGCCAAATTAGTTGTATTCCCGCTTGTTTTTATTACTTTCATGCACAATTTACACTTCGCTGTGCCGTTTTTTATCTCACTGTAATTTTGTTTCAATAATTTTAAGTCCATTTTGTCTCCGGTGGCTTTAAATGAGTTTGCGCTTTTGCCTCACAGATGACAGAGTGACCAATGCACGAATATGTTAAAATATCATAAAAAATATTGCATATGCGATATTTGGGCAAAAAAAATATAGCGATATAAATATATCATTTTCTATAAAATATATCGATATATTGACTATCGCATATGCGATATTTGGGCAAAAAAATATAGCGATATAAATATATCATTTTCTATAAAATATATCGATATATTGATATTTCGATATATTATCAACAACCCTACTTCAAACTCGGTTTGTGGGGATTTTATAAGAAATATCGAAAACGAAAATGTTAGTAAAAACGATAACGGTACCGATAACAATAACGATAACAATGACAATAACGATAGCGATAACAATAAAAATAACGATAACGATAACGATGACGACAACGATAACGGAAGCGATAACGATAACAATAACGACAACAATCACTATTACGATATCGATTGCGATAACAATAAAAATAACTATAGCGATAATAATAACATTGACGACAACGATAACGATTACAAAATCGATAACGATATTGATAACGTTAACGATAACAATAACGATATTGATAACGATAAAATTAACATTATCGATAACCTTTACCATAACGATGACGATAACTATAAGCCAAGTTTTCGCAATATAAAACTTAAATTCTCTCATGAAATAAAAACGTAAACGTACCTGCTATAACTTTATCGTGGTTACCATTGGCATCTTAACAGAAATGATATCGATATAGATAACGATAATGAAATCAATGAAGAAGACAATAACGATAACAATAACGATAGCGATAACAAGAAAAATAAAAATATCGATAACCATAACGATTATGATAACGATAACGAAATCAAAAACTATAACATTAACGGAAGCGATAACAGTACAGATAACAATAACGATATCAATCACCTTCATGATATCGATAACAATAAAAATTACTATAACGATAACGATGATGACAACGAATACGATTAAAAAATCGATAACGATGTTGATAATGATATCGATAACAATATCTATAACAATATCGATAACAATAACGATGACGATAACGATAACAATAACGATGACTATAACTATAAGCCAATTATTCGCAATATATAAAACCTGAATTCTCTAAACAAGAGAAAATCGTTATCGGGGGTGACACGAAAATCTCTAGTGATTTTCGTATAACCGCTTTTATTTGAAACTAAAACTGCTTTCATTTATGTGAAGTGAGAGAAAAATGCTTAGTCTCTATAAATATAAAAGAGTTTGTCCTCACTGACTGATTGACAATCATCGCACAGCCTAAACGGTAAGAGAAATCTGGACAGGAGCTTCCTTCTGTGGTGAAAGTGACAACTAGGACATGGCTTTGGAAAATTCTACCAGGAAAAGCCGGAAAAGAATGTATGGGGAAAATTTTAAGAACAGTAAGCGAAATAACTCGACACGTATTTTTCCGATTTTCGAAAATCAGCCCACCAGGAAAATTCGATATGTAAAAATCAAGTTTTCATCCGATTGACTTGGAATTCAGTTTGTAAGGTTAGTTAGTAAAATAAATTCAGGAGTGATTTTCCGATGTTGGAAAATTTGTTCTTAGGGTCGAAACCATACGGAAACTTCTCTATGCAAAAAACCGATTTTCATCCGATTGGCTTCAAACTCGGCTTGTAAAGATTTTATAAGAAATAACGAGAACGATAATGGTAGTGAAAACGATAACGGCACCGATAACAAGTACGATAACATCCACTAAAACGATAGCGATGAAAATTAAAATAAAAATATCGATAACGATTTTGATAACAATGACGACAACGAAATCGATGACGATAACAAAATCAATTATGATAACGGAAGCGATAACGATAACAATAACGATATCGATAGCGATAATATCAATAAAAATAACTGTAACCATAACAATAACTATGACTACATCGATAACGATAACAAAATCGATAACTATATTGATAACGATATCGATAACATTAACGTTATCGATAAAGATAACAATAACGATGACGATAACAATAAGCCACATTTTCGCAATATATAAAACTTAAGGTCTCTCAACATGCAGAAAAACTCATGACAAAAATACTCATGAAATAAAAATGTAAGCTTAGCTATTACTTTATCTTGGTTACTATTGTCATCTTTACGAAAACGATATCGAAATAGATAACGATATCGATAACGAAAACAATAACGACAACGATAACGGTCATGTGTAATATTCGGCTTGTGTGTTCTACGGGGGACAAAAATATGTCAAATACGTCCCCCAAGTCGGAAAAGAAAAACTGATACTGATTTATCTGTTTTAATAGCTTTACTGATCCAGTATCGATTGACGGTGGCGTAGCGAAGCGCGGCGGGTTATATGCTGGTTACTAGATAAAATGACGAAAGTTAAGCGAATCTCTAGTGACTTTCGTATAAACGTTTACATTTTAATTTTACATTTTTTACCTTTATATGTGAAGTATATTTTTGATTGCTAGATCAGAAGGTGAATGTAAAGCGATTTGGAAGCTACTACCTAAATCTACTTGGCAGTAAACAGTCGGTATCAAATCGCTTAACTTTTGTCATTTTATCTAGTAACCAAACATTTTCTGCCACTTCATAAATAAATGCAAGCAGTTTTAGTTCGAAATACAAGCGATAATACGAAAATCACTGGAGATTTCTGTGTCACCCCCGTATTTATTTGCATAGTACATATAAATCTACTACGAAAAACTTGAATTTTTACCACGAAAAACTTTGACTTTAAGTTGAAAAAATATTTATATTTAATACGAAACATGTTTATTTTTAAGTATTATAAATAAGTATTATAAATAAAAATGGCTCAAGGTAGAATTAAATATGACAAACTTAAAATTAATTATAACACACTTCGAATTTAATAATTTTTTATATTAATTAGGTAATAATATGTTTTTAGTTAAAATAACTTGCATTGGCAAATTGAATATGCTTATACTTAATTATACGATGCATTTTTATCAGTGATTTCTGTGTCACCCCCGTATACAAGATTTCTTTTTCGTGCGAGCTGTTACTTAAAGATTTAAAGCTTTATGAGTGTGCTTTATAAAGCGTTGCTGAGAAATTCAAATGAAAGTAAGCTGAAGTTCCGATTTCGCTAAACTGGATACTCAGGGAGAGCAGCACTTATATTAAGTTTGTGCAAAAGTATGTACACTAGTGCGGGTCAAATTTTTAAACGATAAAGCGTATTGCAGAAACATAATCTAAGTTAAATTCTAAGAAAATTTCCCCCAAGAAACCATAGGTCAAAAATCAATTCCTAGGTCCCGCTTAGCGAGGTCAAAATGATATACATTAAACAGTTTATCAAATATTGGGTCATAACTGACACACGAACGAAATTCAGTACCGTTCGTCACTTTTTCAAATTTAATTAAGAAGCCATCTTAAACGGAATGATGCGCTTGAAAATGTATATGCATTGAGAGAACTATAATCTTTGGACGGCAATTCATTATTTTCCTGGTTGTTGGTCCAGGAACCATAAATAAATTAAACTGAATTAAGTTAAAGTCGGTCCTGCCCGACTTCAATATACCCGTTACTCAGGGCAATTAGTGTTTAATAGCCTTTCCCTATGTTTATTAACAGAGCATTAACATTAATGTGACCATTTAAACATTATGTGAGGGAAACTCATGTAGCGGCAAAAAGTATGCAACGTTTTTATAATCTTTATAACTGCCATCTATTATCCGATCTGTATGAAACTTTTTAGAGACTGTAGATATTGGGCACATACATACACTGCAAAATATTAGCTTGATATCTTCAAAATTAAAGGAGAAATTCAACATTTTTTATTGTGGGGGCGGGAGGGGGTGTGGCCAAAATTTAAAATAAACTTGATCTGCGTAGGGACAATAGGAGTCTACAAACAAAATTTGGTGGCTCTAGCTCTTTTAGTCTCTGGGATCTAGGTGTTCATTCAGACAGACGGACATGGCTATATCGACACGGCTGTTGATGCTGATCAAGAATATATATACTTTATGGGGTCGGAGATGCTTTCTTCTGCCTGTTACATACATGTTACATACGAGTAACGGAAATAAAAATATGTACAATTTTTGGTTTATCGAGAAACAACCTAACATAGTTAGATGTGTGTTTGGGGTGGTCTTTTTAAAATCAGTGATGACTTATCTTAAACTAATCAATTTTCTAAGAAAGTCCTCAGATTTTGCCCTCCAAAGATTTAAGTTTCCTTTATGCATTTAAATTTTAATCCGCATTATTCCGTTTAAGATTGCAACTACTATTTTGAAAATTGATTCCTCAAAAACTTGACGTGCTAGAGAAATTCTGAAAACTGTCTTGTGTTCAGCTTGATAAACTCCATCGAACGGTATCAATTTCATTCCCCGGCCCGCATGGACCCAATATTGGTTGAACTTCAAAGATAAATTTGGGGGAAATCGGAAACATTGAAGCCTCAGCGGCACCATCAAAACATAAAATATCTGATTTTGGATTTCCGTTAAATTCTCTCAAAAATTTTCGAAGTTTTTAGGCTATGTACCGCCAAGAACTATAAAAAAAATTATTTTTCATACAAGGCAGGTTCGCTCTAATGTACATTGTACATAATAATGACATCGAAAGCGCCAAAGATATTCTTCTAGAATGAAATATAATCGAAATGCAACGTGAAATGCTTATACAGGGTGGGGCAACATATCTACCGTATCTGAAATAACCTGGAGGGCTGGGCGTGGTCTTATCTGAAATGTGGGGTCTTTAAGTTTTATTACCTTCCAGTCAGGCGTGATCATGCGGTGGAGCAACGTGCAAAGAGCATTTTCCGTAGAGGCCTATTTATCCAACGGTCGCTCCAGTGATCGCAACGCAGCAGGTTTAACCCCAGATTTAACCTCTTGCTACTTCTTTATGTTGGGTTACCTGAAGTCCAGGGTTTTCAGCAACCGTCCCCGGACTCTTGAAGACCTGAAGACCAACATTCGAGAGGAAATGGCCAACATTCCGTTCGTCATGTTGGAAAGGGTGATGCGAATCACCCGTAATCGCTTCGTTCAATGCATAGAAAATGGAGGGTGTCACTTGAACGACATAATTTTTAAGACCATGAAAAAAAACTTTAAGGGGTTTCCTACAACTGAAAAAAATTAACTAATATGTTTAGTACTTCTTGTTTTATTGTGTTACGAAATACGGGAGTTATGTTGTATGATATTTTTGAATATTACAAAAATACGAAAAAAAAATATTATTCGGTGGACCGCGATATACTATGATTTTCCTGAAGTAATATTTTCAAGGTCATCCATTGCTTAATCACACACCATTTTCAAAATTTGAACTTTTATTACACTTTTAGCACACAATTATTGCACAAGTGCCTGACGTTTCGTAGACTGGCGTCTTTGTCAGGGAAACCTGTTCAGAATTTGTTTAGAAAAAATTGTTGCAGTGAATGCTTTCACATCTGCCCAACTGCCCAAGTGCATGTCTCAGATATTTTTATACTCTGTACCAGAGGTGCGCAGAGAATATTATGTGTATGCAAAAGTATGTAAGTGCCAGAAGGAAACATCTCCGACTCGTAAAGTAATTATACTCTTCATGAGCATTAACAGCCGAGTCGATTTAGCCATGTCCGTCTTTCCGTTCGTCCGTCTATCTGTCTGTCTGTTAGTCTGTATGAAAAAACAGATCTCAGATGGGGTGAGAGATAGAGGTTCGACATGTATGGGACATATGCTTCTTATACTTGCAGGCAGAGCAAGTTTGCTTTCAATTTTGACCACGCCCCTTCCGCTTCCGCTATTTGGAAAGAACGTCACATCTCTCACAGCTTCAAAAATAGAAGTTTTGTACTTTCTAGACAAATGTAGAGATCAAGATAGTGCGAACCGCCAAAGAAATGGTAAGGATCGGGCGAGCGATGAACAAAACATAGTTCGCTGCAGCAGCGCTGCTGTCAGCTGCTACTGCTTCAGCAAACAGCATACTGAACATCCACTTATGTTGGTACAAAGTATATTGTAGTCTGACTTGACCGTCTTTCTTATTTGTTTCTAGTTGTTCCGAACAAGTTTGTAGGAGTTTAAATGTTAACGTCGATTTGCAACCATAAAGAAATATACGAGTATATGCTCTCAAAGAATCGCATTACAAGGCAAAGGCCCCGGGCGACGCCGGGTATTCAGCTTGGATTCTATAGGTATTATCAAATTTGTTTTCAATTTTTTGTAATTGCCATACGAAAGAAAATTCTCAGAAATTGTAAAAAAACCGTGAAACTTGCAAAAATTATACCGATCATAAGATTGCGATGAATGGACAATGGTTGGACGCTTGCCCACGAAGGTTTTCTAAGAAAAAGAAATGGTCGGGAAATAGTAAAAAAAATCGCGAAATTTGTAAGACTTTGCGATGAAACTTTCGGGAATTTGTGGACGCAGATAGAAATGGTCAGGTGGCAAAGTCATCGCATTCTTCTGAAAAATTGGAAGGTGTTGGAAGATGTTTGGGACTATTTAAGATCCTATGATCTTTTGGGGACCCCTGCTCATATTCATTATGTTCTGAACGATACTATTTGACCGGAATTCGTCCCTTAAAAAACTCAGGCACAATAAAGTCTTTGTTTTGGTCACTATTTGGTAACTGTTTACGTCTTTGTTTTGGTCACTATTTTTATCACTGTTTTAGTCACTTATTTGGTCACTGTTTCTGTCACTGCTACGATTACTTTTTAGGTCACTGTTTTTGTACACTATTCTAGTCACTGTTTTGGTCACTGGTCACTGTTTTGGTCAATGTTTCGGTCACTGTATCGCACACTGTTTCAATCATTGTTTTGGTAATTTTTTTGGTCACTGTTTCGTTCAATGTTTTGGCCACTGTTTTGGTAACTGTTTCGGTCACTGTTTTGGTCACTGTTTCGGACACTCGGTCTCTGTTTCGGGCAATGTTTTGGTCACTGATTCGGGCTATGTTTTGGTCACTGTTTTAGTCACTGTTTCGGTCATTGTTGACGTCACTGTTTCGGTCACTGTTTTGGTCACTCTTTTGGTCAGTGTTTTGGTCACTGTTTCGGTCACTTTTTCGGTCACTGTTTCGGTCACTGTTATTGTTACTATTTTAGTCTCCGTTTCCGTCACTGTTGCGGTCACTGTTTCGGTCACTGCTTTTGGCACTATTTTAGTCACCGTTTCCGTCACTGTTGCGGTCACTGTTTTGGTCAGTATTTCGGTAGCTGTTTTGGCCTCAGTTTCGGTCACTGTTTTGGTAACTGGTTTCGTACCAGTTTCGGTCACTGTTTTAATCACTGCTTTGTTCACTGCTTCGGTCACTGTTTTTGTCACTGTTACCGACACTGCTTCGGTCAAAGTTTCGGCCACTGTTATCGGTCACTTTTTCGGTCACTTTATTGGTCACATTTTCTGGTCAATGTTCTGGCCGCTGTTTCGGTCACTGTTTTAGCCAAATTTTAGTCACTGTCGCTGTTTGGTTCACTATCTTAGTATTTGTTTTGGGCACTGTTTTGGTCACTGTTTGGTCAATGTTTGGGTCACTGGCTTTATCACTGTTTTAGACACTACTAATCCACCACCCACTCTCAACCCTCCTGCTGCTATGGCTGAGTTGCAAAAACCAAAGCTGCTAACGTTGCAAAGTCAAAGGCGAGGCCAAGGAAATCTGTCGCAAGGACACTTGTTTTCTGGATTTGCACCGTAGCACAGTGGGCGAAATGGTCGATCGATCGTCGCTTAATTCAATTATCAAAGTGTTTGTTTGTGTCGAAATTAAGTCCCTATCGATTACTAATATCGCACTGAGTTTATCGATAGGTTATATTTCGATTGACATGCTGTAGTTGATCAGCTGTGAGCAGTCAAACGCAACATATGTTTCAGCAGGTGCATCATTAGTCTCTTCCGCGCTTTTTTATGTGCGTAGCTAAATTTGATCTAAAGTTGCATTTGGTATAATGAAGTGGAAGATAGAGTATTTATTTATGGCTAGAGGTATGTATTTTTTATCTAAAAATTTGTTGTTTGTGACCTGTACTTAAGAGTTGTTTAAAAAACAATGTAGTTAAAGTTGACTATACCACTAACCACTTGAAAACAGCGAACGTAACACTTCCGTGGACGAGAATTTCCGAGATTCGTGGGGATTCGCGCTAGAATTTTTTTTATTAAATTACTATGTTGTATTGTGTTTGTGAAATGTTCCCACAGCCAAATTTACATGATATTAAATTTTTCAGGCACAGAGGACGAAACGACCAATTTAGCGGAATTATATAGATATCTTCCAAACTAAATGAGATGTTCGCATTTTTTTTTTTATAAAGTAGGAAATAAAAATTTTACAAAAATTTAAAAATTTTTCAAAAACATTTTTTTAATTTTTTAAATTTTAAATAAAATTATTTTTAAATTTTTTTAAATAATCGTGTTATTCTGAGTCAAACTAAAAATAGTTGATTTTTATTTTTAATAAATATAAGAAAATAAAGACTGAAAAGGGCCGAATAAAGCTATTCCCGCATAAAAATTAATAAATAAAAAAATTGATTTTTATATTAAACTTAAGCATTTTTTTTTAGCGAAAAAAATATCAAACTCTAAATTTAAACATTTTATCATGCATTCCTGATGGAAAGAACCAATGTCCAATATATGATAAAAAGTACAAACTTTGTCAAAAAAAACTGTAAAAAAATTGTTTGTTTTGTTTTACATTGTAGTTTAATCAATTTTCAACTATAAAAAACATTTTACACAAAAAAGTTTTACCCTACGAACAATTCATTAAACGCCGCTAGATGAGCAATTTCGCCCACTGTGCGTAGTCGACCGTCCGTAAAAAGAGCTTTTCTAAAAAACTTGTGCTTGAATATGTTGTGTTTGAAAGACCTCTCCTGATTAATGATATCGACTTTATCGCTATTAATGTTATTGACGTGCTAAATGAAAATTGAGTATCGGCGGGAAATGAAATTTGGCAGATTTTAAAAGTTGAAAACTTGTATTTCGTTACTCTAGATCGACCACTGTGCGGTACCTGCCAAAAGAACTCGGAGAATAAACATGACAGCGAACAGTTGTCTTATTTCTGAGTTCAAGGTGTCGACAAGGGTTCCCTCAATAAGTATCCTCTAGTGTGTGCTCTCAAAAAAATAAATGACAACGACACGCTTGTCTACATTGAATAAATTAAGTTATTCGAACAAAGCCCCTGACCAATTGTAAGCCACAATTTAAAAACATCACATCGTTTATTATATTTTAAGTGTCCACCCGTCTGTAATCAGAAACAAGACCATAATAAAACTACCAACTGTCAAATGTAATGCATACGTGTGCATTGTTACTGTCCTTCTGTTTTCATCTTGCTGCCATCTCAACCCTCTCTACATGCTCACAAGTGCTTAATTGCAAACACCACTCCAAATGCGCAACAATAGCTAAACACTGGAATACCTTGGAAAGTATTGTACATAAATAGCCCCAACGCCTCCTAGTGCACTAAATTGTAATTGCGCTTTGCGCGGGTAGAGGTTGTGATGTTCTTTGTTACTTACGCAACGACTTGGCAATGCACACAACTGAGTACAGAGTGTCCTTGGCGAGCGTTCGTAACTGCATTACGTTTTTCGTACGGCGCACAGGAGCTCGTCTCAAAACTCGTTGCAAGAATAATAACTTTTGAACTGCACTAGACTTAAATGTGTTTTTCTTATAATAATCCCTTAAGCGACGAGATCATAAGCTAAATTCGGCCCTAACCAAGTTCAATATACCCGTTTTTGTATTAGCATTAGCATATTATGTTAGCCGACAGTGCATGCAGACCCCAAATAGTATAAGACAAAAGTTGCGTCTCCTAAGAAAAAGCCGAAAAGTAAGCAGTGTTTTGAATAACACACACTGGCATGCTGAACTCCGCTATATTATTCGATCTTGATGAAATGAGAGTTTTCAATTTTATCGATATCTGACAAATTGTAGGATTTGTTCAACCATTTTAATTCTGGGAGAGGGGAGGGGGCGTGGCAAAAATTTCAAAAAATTTGTTCTGCGTGCAGACAATAGAAGCCAACATTTAAAATCAAGTTGATCTAGCTCTTCTAGTCTCTGATATCTAGATGATCATACAGACTGACGGACATGGATGTATCGACCCGCCTGTTAATGCTGATTAAGAATACAGTAACTAAATATCTTCTCAAACTGCCGTTCGGATTCGGCTTTAAACTGTAGGTCCCTTTCTCTTGTGCTAAAATTAGAAGCGCACAAGCCAAGAGATTGAGAGAGGCTCTGCTGAACTAGTTTGACGTGTGTGTGAACGCCAAACTAATTTGCAGCCAAACGCTTGGGTCAAACGGTTTGCCGAGTTTGCCAAGTTAAGTTTTCTACTAATTTGCGTGCTGTCTGAACACAATGTGAACACTCTCTTGCAAACTGTTTTCGCATTTGCCGAGCTTGTTCTTACAAGGCAAATGTAAGAACAAACTATGGCAAACTTGTGATGCTTTTCTGAGTAATGACGTTTGTAAATCAATTTTAACATATAATTTGGATAAGATTTGCATAATAGTGTAAAAAATTAAAATTGTTTTATTGTAAAATCTTCAGAGTTGTATTGTTAAATAACCCAAACGATTTAGACCACTTGCTGCAGGGATAGAGTTACCTTTTTTGGAAATGATTGGCGCAAATAAAAATATATACATAAATTAGTTTTACGAAGCATTCTTTGGTTTCCCTTCGCTTTACCCACGGAATCACCCATTCTCTGCGTTATATTTTACGGTTATTTTTTGGAGAGAAGTAAGGGCATGCAACGATGCAGCGCCAAGGCAAATAATTAACAAATTCTTTTCCTTATAGCTTTGCCCATGTCTGTTTTTGCAAAAATATTAAGCGATTGAGATTTCGATTAGCCCAATATTTTATATAGTCGATTATAAGTCGATTATTTGACAGCTGCTATAGACAAACCAATTGGTATGTGGGGAAACACAAAATTTTCACAAACCAAGCTTGCGAGTGTGAACACTAAGCCAAATTCAATTCAAAACTTCTGTAAATTATTTTGCCCGTGTGAACTTAGCTTTTATTGACTTAAAAACAAACAACAAGCAAAAGATTCTTGCTGAGAAGTATAAAATAAGCGTCAGCACCATTACAGGTGAGGTCCGTGCTATCACCAATCCTGAAAAGAAAAGGGATAAAAAAGAACACATGTCCACTTGGAAGCAGCATTGTTGTCCTGGTTCAACAAAATCCTTTCTCAAAATGGAATTGTTAATGGAACTGTCTCGTTCGCTAGGACACAGGGGTTCGCAATAAAGCTAAAGGAAGACTATGCACCAGATCGGAGCTTCAGCGTTGGTGCAAGCGAACTTCCATTAACTTTGCCAAGAATCACGGAGAAGCCAGTGAAAATAATACAGTAAGTGCGACCGCTTTTATTTTTGATCATTTGTAGCATATTCTGGACAAATTTCACTCCAGAATGCATATTTAGTGCTGATGAAACCGGATTGTACTTCAAAGCACTGCCAAACGGGAGCTACTTACAAAGGCAAGCACAACGAGAAAGCAAAGCTAACGTGTGCCGAAGTTTAAATACACTTGAAACTTTTGTGACCACTGATTTAATTTTGTGACTAATGACGTAACCTATAAGTTTTATGTCTTTGGACATTCATAGGGATATTAAATAAAGAAAATAGGGGAAAGTTAACTTCGGCTCGGCCGAAGTTTTGTATACCATTGCAGCTTCCATTGAAAACTAAAAAAGTTTTTCTAAGACTACTTTTCTGACCTTATTTTTCTAAGGGATCCATACAATATAAATGTCTGATTTCGACCAAACTTGGAAATTATGGATACGCATAATACACTGTTAATTAGGAAATTTGGAGGCGATCCCATTTAAAACAAAAAAGTTTTTCTCACTAGAACTTCTTTTACGACCGATCATTCATACTGCAGCTATATGCTATAGTCATCCGATTTTGAATAAACTTTGTAGAAATGCGTTTAAGCATATTAATTAAGAATATGCCAATAAAAAGGACGTTTTCATTAAAAACAAAAAGTTTTCCTCACTAAAACTAGTTTTTCGACCGATCGTTCCTATGGCAGCTATATGCTATAGTCATCCGATTTCGACCAAAGTTTGTAGAATTGTGTAAAAGTATATGAAATAAGTGTATGCCAACGATAAGGACGTTTTCATTAAAATCAAAAAAAAGTTTTCTCACTAGAACTAGTTTTTCGACCGATCGTTCCTATGGCAGCTATATGCTATAGTTATCCGATTTCGACCAAACTTAGTGAGATCATGGGAAAGGATAGTTAACTGAGAAATACGTAGTTTGAAGGCGTTTCCATTAAAAACAAAAAAGTTTTTCTCTTTAAGACTAGTTTTTCAACTGATCGTTCCTATGGCAGCTATATGCTATACTCATACGATCCAGCCGGTTCCGACAAATGTGCAGCGTATTTGTACCAAAAGACTTCGTGCAAAGTTTGGTGAGGATAGCTTTAAAACTGACGGAGGAGATAGCATAGAAACAGACGGACAAAGCTAAATCAACTCAGCTCGTCATGCTGATCAAGAATATATATACCTTATGTGGTCGGAGATGCTTCCTTCTATGCGTTACAAACATCCGGACAATTTTATAATACCCTCTGCAAGGGCATAAAAACGGGGCTAGTTAACTTCTGCTCGGCCGAAGTTAAGTATACCCTTGCAGTTTGTTTTTCTTAATAAGACTATTTTTCGGACCTTACTTTACTATGGGAGCTATACTATATAGATGTCCGATTTCGACCAAATTTAGTGAAATCTTGGAAAAGCATAACAAACTAATGCTGGGTTTACACAGCGTAACAAAGTGTCACATTTCAGTGTCACAGCGCAATGTGAACATCGGAAGCCTTGTCACAGAAATCATGCGTCACAGGAATGAGTACTTTTCAATGTGAACACAAGTACTCACTTGGAGTCACATACTTTCTGTGACAGTAGTTGGCACGTTTGTGACAAGAATTGCTTGAACAGCTGTTTCAATGAGGCAGCTCATTTGAACCCATTTTTCCTGTGACAAGCACATCGAGCAAGTTGGTTTTTCTGTCACACTGTGACAATACTATTTAGTTTTTTTTGGGACTTATCAGTTTTGATAAAGGTAAATATGCGCCAGATTTTTTGTGATTTCGTGTAATATTTTTATTTAAATTAAATTAAACTTTTTAGTTTCATCAAATGAATTCCTTAGAGGAGGCAGACCCAGCGGCGTTTGCTCTTGTTGGGTTGTGTTTGCCGGACGAAATTGAGAATCAGCGCTCTTGCTGCGACGACAAAATTAATTTTACTTAAAGGAAAGAAGGAATCAATGCCAAGTTTAGTGGAGAATTGCGAAGTATTCTGTACAAATTTGCAAATGATGTGCGCAAGGATGCAGCAACTTTCGATCAGCTCCTATGTTAGGTGGAGGCCACTTTACCGTACTGAATTTGATGTCTATCAGATGCGACTTGGTCTGCTCCGGGGTGAAGGAGACCAGGCAGCGATCACTTGAACATGATAAGGCACCTCGCCATTATTGATGGATATATCCAGTTGTCCCTCGCCCGCCGCACTCGCATCCACACGGAACTGGAATGGCTGACCCACCGCTTCGCCATTCACCTCAGTCACTTGAATCAGCTGGCGTCATAGACCTTGGCTGTGAGTGGACCGCCGGTATTCTTGGTGCTCCGGTGAGACTGAATTACTTGGCTTTAGGATCCTTCACTACAACCACCTCATACGAGCTTAAATTGTCAAAAACAATAATATCTGGAATAATTTATAAGATAAAAATAACACAGACCAACAAAATGACCAATTTTCTGAGGTGCTGTCGATTCAATAAAGAATTTAGCGACTGCTTATTTTCAGATAGCTACATAAACCATTTCTTTTAATTTAATTATTTTTGTTTTATACGTGGAACTGGCTCACTGGTCACGAACTCGTTCAATGTTCACACCAAAAGTACTCATTTGTCTTGTCACAGCGCTGTGACACACAATTTATGTGACGCCAATGTAAACACTCTTGACCTGTGAAAACTTTTGTGACAAATGGTCACAGACAATAGGTGTAAGCCCAGCATAACATGTACATTTTTGAAGGCGATTACATTTAAAGCTAGGTACGGAGATACCTGCGAAATAGTCTCGATATAAAAAATCATCCCATACAAAAAAAAAATAATTTCGTACGAATTTCGCAGGTTGTCATTTCGAAAGTGTGTACGAAGTTCACGTACGAAATACCATATCCATAGCACAGCGCTGCCACCCGCTGCACAGCGTGTCACGCAATTGTCTATCGACGATTGGTTATTTCGAAGGTTCGAAATTGATCTAAACCATATATTTCGTAATCAACTGTCAGTGTGTGTGGCGTCACACTGTGCGGCGCCCGACAAGAAAAATAAATGCCTTGCGATAAGTGCAAAAGCAACTATAAATAATAGGGGAAAGCTAACTTCGGCTCGGCCGAAGTTTTGTAAACCCTTGCAGCTTCCATTGAAAACAAAAAAGTTTTTTCTATCTACGACTACTTTTTGGACTTTACTATATAGAAGTCTGATTTCGACCAAGCTTGGGGAAATCATGGCATAATACGAGGTGTGTTCAAAAATTATCGCGAATTTTGAATTTTCGCGGGTTACGTATATTCGAATTTCGTTTTTTTTGTGGCGTTATGTTGCTACTCATGTCTCTCACTTATGCCGACAAGCCGGCCATTTTGAATGTTCACTTAATTGTTGATTGCTTCGCTTGACGTGTTTTTGGATCGTCTTCGATTTTTACCTCAATTGCGACCAAAAACAGCATCGCATGAACATTGCTAATGAGATGTTAAACTCTGTCCGCGACGACCCAAATTTGCTGCAGAGGGTCATAACTGGTGACGAATCGTATGTTTTATGGTTATGACGTGGAAACCAAAGCTCAATCATCTCAATGGAAGCTGCCGCACGAACCAAGACCGAAAAAAGCGCGCCAAGTTCGGTCGAATGTGAAAGTTTTGCTGACAGTTTTCTTCGATTGCAGGGGCGAGGTGCATCATGAGTTCTTGCCACAGGGAAGAACGGTCAAAAAGGAATATTACCTGCAAGTTATGCGCAATTTGCGCGAAGCAATCTGCCAGAAACGCCCGGATTTGTGGAAGAACAAAAATTGGCTTTTGCACCACGATAACGCCCCTGCTCACACATCGTTGCTTGTGCGTGACTTTTTGGCCAAAAACAACACACTAATGATGCCGCAGCCACCGAATTCCCCAGATCTGGCCCCCTGTGACTTTTTCTTGTTCCCGAAAGTGAAGAGGCCCATGAAAGGACGACGTTACGCTACGCTTGACGAGATAAAGACGGCATCGAAGGAGGAGCTGAACAAGATAAAAAAAAATGATTTTTTGAAGTGTTTCGAAGATTGGAAAACCCGTTGGCACAAGTGTATAATATCTCATGGGGATTACTTTGAAGGGGACAAAATAGATATTCATGAATAAATAAATAATTTTTGAAAAAACACAAAATTCGCGATACTTTTTGAACACACCTCGTACACTGTTAATTACGAAATTTGGAGGCGATCCCATTTAAAACAAAAAGTTTTTCTTACTAAAACTTTTTTTCGACCGATCATTCATACTGCAGCTATATGCTATAATCATCTGATTTCGACCAAACTATGTAGTATTGTGTAAAAGTGTATAAAATATATGTATGCCAATGATAAGGACGTTTGCATTAAAAACAAAAAAGTTTTTCTCACTAGAACTAGTTTTTCGATCGTTCCTATGGGAGCTATATGCTATAGTCATCCGATTTCGACCAACCTTTGTAGAATTGTGTAAAAGTATATAAAATAAGTGTATACCAATGATAAGGAAGTTTTCGTTAAAAACAAAAAGTTTTTCTCACTAGAATTAGTTTTTCGATCGTTCCTATGGGAGCTATATGCTATAGTCATCCGATTTCGACCAACCTTTGTAGAATTGTGTAAAAGTATATAAAATATGTGTATACCAATGATAAGGAAGTTTTCGTTAAAAACAAAAAGTTTTTCTCACTAGAACTAGTTTTTCGACCAATCGTTCCTATGGAAGCTATATGCTATAGTCATCCGATTTCGACCAAACTATGTAGAAATGTGTTAAAGTATAAAAAAATGTATGCCAATGATAAGGACGTTTTCATTAATAACAAAACAGTTTTTCTCACTAGAACTAGTTTTTCGACTGATCGTTCCTATGGCAGCTATATGCTATAGTCATCCGATTTCGACCAAACTTATTGAAATCATGTGAAAGGATTGTAAACTAAGAAATACGTACTCTGGAGGCGTTTCCATTACAAACAAAAAAGTTTTTCTCACTAAGACTAGTTTTTCGACCGATCGTTCCTATGACAGCTATATGCTTTAGTCATCCGATCCGGCCGGTTCCGACAAATGTGCAGCCTATTTGTACCACAAGACTCCGTGCAAAGTTTGGTGAGAATAGCTTAAAAACTGACGGATTAGATAGCGTAGAAACAGACAGACGGACGGACGGACAGACGGACAAGGTTAAATGAACTCTGCTCGTCATGCTGATCAAGAATATATATACTTTATGTGGTCGGAGATGCTTCCTTCAATGTGTTACAAACATCCGGACAATTTTATAATACCCTCAGCAAGGGTATAATAACAAATGGGTGAGAAACTTCTCAATAGAGGAGAAGGTGGCCCTTTTCAAGTTTATGAAAGAGAAACCTGTGCTGTGCAGTGTTGCCAGAACAAAAGTTGCTAGATTTTCAAAAAAAAGTTGCCAGAAATAGCTAAAAATAAAAAAGTTCCTAAAAAAATAGCTAAAAACTAAAACTTAAAAAACTGTTGTTTTCGGAATGAAATCAATAGATTCTTGTAAAAAATTAATTTTTAATGAGTTACGAAAACAAAAAATACTTTAAATGAGGTTTGCAAACCGCTCTGGATCAGTGTTGCCACAATAAGGGATCCAAAAGCTAATAAGTTTGCGCGAAAAAATTGCTAGAAATAGCTAAAAATTGTAAAGGGTAAAACTTGAAAAAATTGTTTTTGAGACTAAAATCCAACAATAACTTAAAAATTACGGTAATTGTCTGGTATACATAATTTCGGTACAGAATCAGCTAACTTCAATTTTCATTTATAAAAGAAACCACGAATGACCGACGGAAATTGCATGATAATTCTTCTTAATTCGCGGTGTATCGAAGGCAACAATTACCCCAATTGGCTTTTCAAGGTGCCAACACTAACAAATTCTTCAAAAGGAGTGATTTTTGCTCATTATAATAAATAAAAATATTTTTTGAGTTTATATATAAAGAATATAAAGACTGAAGACACCCTGAATGTTTTCATACGAATATCACTAATATGGATAGAACCCGTCAGGAGGCTCAGTACCGAATCAGTACTAAAATTAGCGCTGATTTGAAAAAGTTGGTACTTAAAACATGGCTTTCCTTGCTTGCTTTTCTGTCATGAATCTAATGCTGGCAATGAGATCTTCAATGACTTCGCTTTTTAGGCATTAATTAAAGAAGTTAAGTTTTACTACTCATGAGATTTAGCATGAGTAGTGAAACTCAACTAAAATCACTTATGAAACAATTTCTAATGATTATGCTTTAAATTATCACTCGGAAATTCACTTCTAAGACTTTTTACTCAGGGGAAGTTCTATAGCAAAGGTTTCAAAAAAAATTCAATATGCGTTATTTTGCACTTCATCTAAAAAATATAAAAATTGCTAGAAATAGCTAATCATAAATTCAAAGTTGCTAGATTTATAGCTAATAGCATTTGCGAAAATTTATAAGCATTTCCACTTTCAAAAATGCTAGATCTAGCAACTAAATAACTAAAATGGCAACAGTGGTACTGTAGGAGCTGACCTATAAGCAGCATTTTGATAGCGGCTTGACAAAAAGCATCTGGGAGGGTATAGGTTCTGCCCTCGGAAAGGAAGGTAAATAAAATAATTATTGAGTTTAATTATGTTATTCACAATTATTTATTTTTTTAGGAGGCCAATGCAAAGAGGCTTGGGCTTCGCTAAGTGATAGCTTACGTAATCGCCGCGCCAAGCATGTTAAAAGCGGCAACTCAAGGAGGCTGCGATGAGCACTTGTTAACAGAAACGAATGCGTGTTCTCTTTTGCAGAACGTATAGCTCCTCGTATGAGATGGCTTACGATGAGGAACCTGGGCCAAGCACCACAAATTCAATCGTGGACGATGGCGATTGTGTTTTTGGGATGGATGAATCTAACCACGAAAGCTCGACATCTACTCCTTTATATTCATTTGTAAGCATTGTTTTTATTACTCGATTGAGATCATAAATTTATTATCATTGGCTTACTTTTCATCCAGAAGAAAAAGCGACCTCGTCAAGAAAAGATGCAGACAGAACCTGTTAAAGAGCTGCAAGAGGCGTCTAATGCCATCATGGACTTCTTGTCAAAGCAACATGATGTCATCACGCAAGCTGTTGATTCAGCACCTTCTTTGGTCGTGTCCAAAGACCACCATTCGGAATTTGCCTATTGGAACAAGCTATTATATTCAATGTCCAAAGAAAATGCTGAAAAAATTAAAATGAAGTTCACGATGTTTCTAATAGCAGCGGCTGTAATTCTATTTGTGTTTTATTATACCCTTTTTAAAGCTATCCTCACCAAACTTTGCACGAAGTCTTTTGGTACAAATACGCTGCACATTTGTCGGAACCGGCTGGATCGGATGACTATAGCATATAGCTGCCATAGGAACGATCGGTTGAAAAACTAGTCTTAAAGAGAAAAACTTTTTTGTTTTTTAATGGAAACGCCTTCAAAGTACGTATTTCTTAGTTTACTATCCTTTCCCATGATCTCATTAAGTTCGGTCGAAATCGGATGACTATAGCATATAGCTGCCATAGGAACGATCGGTCGAAAAACTAGTTCTAGTGAGAAAAACTTTTTTGTTTATAATGAAAACGTCCTTTTTATTGGCATATTCTTAATTAATATGATTTAACGCATTTCTACAAAGTTTATTCAAAATCGGATGACTATAGCATATAGCTGCAGTATGAATGATCGGTCGTAAAAGAAGTTCCTAGTGAGAAAAACTGTTTTGTTTTAAATGGGATCGCCTCCAAATTTCGTAATTAACAGTGTATTATGCTTATCCATAATTTCCAAGTTTGGTCGAAATCAGACATTTATATAGTATGGATCCCTTAGAAAAATAAGGTCAAAAAAGTAGTCTTAGAAAAACTTTTTAGTTTTCAATGGAAGCTGCAAGGGTATACAAAACTTCGGCCGAGCCGAAGTTAACTTTCCCCTATTTTTTTTTTTTTTGACAAATCGTTAGTACATTACTTATTTACAGACGCTCCATCTTCCGAATTGATAAAGGTTTTCAGGTTATCCCTGATGAATTTGGGATAGTTCTGAACACGACCACGCATTCTTGGAAAGCTTCTGCCCATCTTGGATCTTTCCTGCAACTAAGGGTTAACGCAACACTTTCTTTTGTTGGTTGTTTTCACAGCCGCTTCTTGCAACTTATGTAGTGCGATTGTTGCAACTATAGCTGCATTGCAAGCCAACAAAACTCTTCGTTGATTACTTAAGTCCATTTAGTTTATTTTTTGACTTGATTAAATTTGTATACAAAACAATTAGAGGTGAACGCCTATACAACAAGAGATGGGCGACTTATTTCTCACTAGCCATCGACCAAATAGTTAACAGATATTTCGTGACTATTTCGCAGGAATCTCCGTACCTAGTTTAAAAAAAAAAAGTTTTTTTCACAAGATCTTCTTTTTCGACCGATCATTCTTACTGCAGCTCAGAGCTGTAAACACAATTACCATTACCATTATAATTACAATTTTTAGAAAATTAAAATCAATTCCTAATTACGATTTTTTAGTAATCGTAATTGTAACTTGGAATTACGATTATATGTGAAAATATAATTACTTTTACAATAACTTGAATAATTGTACATGTTAAGGGGATTATTGATTGTGCTTGAAATGTTGAATTAATTTTGTTTTTCTAGGGTGTAGACTGAAATTATTCACTAGCTCGAATGCTCAATTGCTATAAATAAACGCGATTTTCACACACATGGTTTTATTTACATGGGCTTATTCTATAATATTTACAATTTTATATAATGTTTTCAGTTAAATTTATGTTGGCCTTCATCACAACCAATTTCTCAATCGAAAAATCAGAGAGCGAATGCCGTCATCGCTTTCATAATGGTTTTCATCTCTGTTCAGGTTATTAATTTCAAATTCTTTAAGTGCTTTGAAAAAATTTGACCCATTGTCCGTTATGGTGGCGATAATTTTATGGGATCCAAGTTGAATTCATTATTTATTTTAGACATCATTTGCAAAACGCGGTCATAGGTATGATCTCCTGCAAACCTTTTAAAAGAAAAAGCTGCTGACTTCCTTTGATATTTATTATTTATCCAATAACAAGTGTTGCCGAAAAAGCTACGGTGTTTGTCAGACCAAATGTACGCAGTCATGTAAGCATATTTTGTTTTGGATAATGTGTTTATAAGAAGTGTACAGTTATTATGGTACCGCTCATCCAGCATTTTTTCGAGTTTTGGCAGACTCATGACACGCAAGTTAGTACCTTTAAACATATTTCTAAAATACGGTTTGTCAACAGTGCAAATAGTTACTGGCTGGCCAAACGACAGCATATTAATAAATGTACAGACAGCCTACAAACCTCAGAAGTAGGATCAAGTTAATTTTTTTACAATTAACTTATCCCAACCCACCACTCGCATTATGGAAAAGGGACCGACGATGGATTTAGAAAGATTGTGTCAAGAAAATTTACTGAGCGACCAAGAAGTTGAGATTATGCGGGAGTCGAATACAAATGACGAGAAAATTTCTGGAGAATTGCAGATTGACGAAGAAGACAAGCGAAAATTACAGACCGATGGAAAATTACAGTTTGACGAAAATGGAAAGGGTGAACAAAAAGTAAAGGAACAAAAACAAAAAGTAAAGGAAAAAATGCAGCAACAACTTGCCGTTACCCCAGTGGGCAAAGGGGCCATCAAAAAATCTACAGCGAATAAAATGAAAAGTGTGCACGAAAAAGGAGAGAAACAAAAATTTGCTGAAAATAAAACGAACGTGATCGAAAAGAAAGAGGAAAATATAGACGAGAAAACAAGCGTAATCAAAAAAAGGCGAGAGCAACGAGAAAGAGATGGAGCTATTACTAAGAGAGTTGGAGTTAGTGAGAAGAGAGAACGCTCTGCTTAAGAGAGACCTTGAGTTGCAACGAATGGAAAAATCAACCCCCCCGGGCGATGCGTCTAATCCAGTGGCCACGTTCAAGGTTATTTGCAGCTACTTGGCCGAATACGAAGGGGAAAGGTGATGCGGAGTTCTGGAGCACTCAGCTGTTAAATGTTATAGAAGCCTACAAATTGGATGATAATTTCGTACGCGCAGTTTTTGCTACGAAATTGGCAGGCAGAGCGCTGACTTGGCTGCATGCGCTGAGAAATTCTGCCTTGGAATCGATGGATGAGCTCATGCGCGGACTTCTATTAGCGTTTGGATTAAAAGGAAGCAAGTTGGAGATGCGCAAAAAATTTTCAGCCCGGCAGTGGCTGCCCAAAGAAGATTTCGCTGAATAATATGATGAGAAGCTATCGTTGTGTGCTGGTGTGGACCTGGACGAGGAAGAGTTGATCGATCAAATAATTGACGGAACTCCAGACAAGCAAATTCGACTTCAAGCCCTGATGCAGCGCTACTCAGGGAGAGGACAGTTGGTGCAGTCACTTCGCGGCACAAAGTTGCCACAGATGCAGACAATGGAGAGGCCGAGATCTGCTGTGGGAGGTAAAGTGTCGGTTCGCTGCTACAACTGTAAAAGTCTTGGGCACTATGCGGCTAACTGCGAGAGGCCTACGCGTCGACCAGGCACCGGCGGCCTGTACAAGAAGGCCAAGAAGACAAGAAAAAGTGTAGCAACCGCCTTATTGCAAATGCCCAGCGCTTCGCTCAATTGCCTCATGCGCTGGTTGCATCCAATTGGCCAGTGGACCAACAGCTAAGCCGCGGGCGGGACCCTTTAAGACCGCAGCTCTTGCGGGTCTTAATTTTGAAAGAATGGAGCGATGGTCTTAGATGTTGTTTGCCAAGCCCCTTATTCTGTACCCACCCAACCATGGTCCTCTTATGTTGATATTTGCTGAAGACCCCAAAAATGTTTCAGTATTACATTTCACTTATGCTCCCATGTCGTCGGAAAATGAGAAAAATTTAGAAGTTCATTTTAATATTTATTTTTAACAAATTAAATCCCAAACTCTTCATTTTATAAACTTTTATTTTTCAAACATAATATTCTTCATTTCGATTCATTATGGAAAACTAATTGAGCAACCCTCGCGGTGCTTAAGCTAATTAAAATATATAAGCATAATTAAGAAAAGGAAGTCAGGTATGTTCACGATCGAATATTAATATAGTAGGGTATCAACTGGTCGAATCGGTTCATGGAATAAAATAGGGTTTTCTGATTTTATATTTAAAATACTATAGGCATAATAACAAAAATTTATTTATTGTTAGTGGCATTATTGTTCTCTGGATTCTCTTTCATCGTTTTCTATACAATTTTTGTATGTGCAGCTGATCGTACACGCACTTTATTTATTTGTCTGGATAGGGTCTTCCACGACCTGATCTTTTTCCCCCAAGTCCGACATAATTAGTTTTATAAGCACAGTGAATCTTAGTGTGCGTCTCTTCCCTGTTGCTTCAGCCAAAAACAAAGTCTTTACCGCGCTTCGCTTCGCGTCACTTGCGCACACACTCACACACACACACTAAGCTACACTCGACGTCAGCTTCAGCTGTCGTCTCGCTCTAACAGTCCTGTATAACGACACTTGCCTTCGTGTTATACAACACTTACCAACGACCTAACCAAGGCGCGCAATTCAAATTATACAGAGGAACTTATCCCCGACACGGCCATTCTGACAATTACACGTCCTCGTGCAGACAGCCAAGATTATTCAATAATCATTAACTTTATTTCCAACTCGATCGATTTCATTTTTCTTTAAACTTTTACAGATTTTGTCAATTTTTATTACATTTCTTCATCCTTAACTTACAAAAGCAAAACTAATTTTTCATTTTCGAACTTCAACTTATCAACTAACATTTTCTTGTCTTAAACGAATCTTTTTTTTTTTTTTTTTTTTTATTTTTAAACAGCTTTCTTCTTATTCTAGCAAATTTTCCTCTAATGAAAACATAAAAATGTCTAACTTTTTTCTGCATAGCTTATTTTGTCTTCCTTACTTTATCAAACGATTCTATAGTAAAATAATTATTTTTTTTTTCACATATCTACGTATTTCTTTTCATCTTTATCCACTATTCGTATATTTTTATTCATTTTTATCCATTGTTCAAATATTTCT
Source organism: Lordiphosa collinella (assembly GCA_018904265.1). Classification (NCBI taxonomy): domain Eukaryota; kingdom Metazoa; phylum Arthropoda; class Insecta; order Diptera; family Drosophilidae; genus Lordiphosa; species Lordiphosa collinella. Next base: position 27,730 of record JAEIFV010000274.1, read on the forward strand.
TTTTATCTTTCTCGATTATTCATTTTCTTTCCATCTTTTTTGATTATACATTTTCTTTTTATCTTTCCACATATCTTTTTTTTTTTTTCAACAAACTGACCAGGTACCCCCACGAGTATCGACAACCGTACACAACCATGCACCTTCCGCCACTACCGTCACTTTAAACGGATTCTTCTCTGTCTCTTTCAACATCTTCTGCCAAATTACTGTCTCTTTCAACAGCTTCTGCCAAATTACTGTCTCTTTCAACAGCTTCTGCCAAATTACTGTCTCTTTCAACAGCTTCCTCCGGCGGGCTCACCTCTTCCCTGTCGATATCCAACTCGCTTGGTACCTGACCATCTGGTAATTTTCTTATGCTTTCATGTGGATACTTATACAGTCTTTTACTGTTTATTGCTCTCAACATATACCTATCACCCTCTAAAACTTCGGTGACGACAAAAGGATCTCTGAACTTTGGATCTAGTTTCGTTTGATGTCTTTCACTGTTCTTAAGTAACACATACTCTCCGCTTTTATATTTAACCACTTTAGCCTTGTTCCTATCAAATCTAACCTTTTCATACTCAGCTGCAGTTTGCATGTTCTTAACAGCCTGTGCTCTAGCTTCAGATATATCAACTTCATTTTCCACATCACCAATAGGAATTAAACCCATTGGTCTAGCCACTTTACCAATAAAGAGCTCCAAAGGACTCGACTTTGTAACGCGATTTACTGTACAATTTAAGGCTAACTGCACTTCGCCCAACGCATCCTGCCATGATCGCTCACTAGTTTCAACCACAGTTAATAGGTTTTTTAGAGTGCTCATAACTCGCTCAACCTGCCCGTTGGCACGGCTGGCACCTGTAGCGATCAAATGAAGCTGTATTTTGTTTGAAGAGCAAAACTCAGCAAATTTGACACCTGTAAAACTTCTACCCTGATCTGCTATTACGCGAACAGGCACCCCAAACATAGAGATCGAAGATTTCAAAGCATTAACACAACTATTTGCATCAAGCGTAAAAGTATGGTGCAAATAGACATACTTTGTAAAAGCATCGATCTGGACTATTATATACTCCTTGCGATCGCTTTTTCCACTCAATTTTCCAGATATGTCTATATGCACCGTGTGCCAAGGAATACTGACTTTCGGAATAGGATGGAGTTCAATCTGAGTTTTTCCTGATGAAGATTTTGTTACTCTGCATGTGATACAGTTCTCAACAAATTTACGAACATATTTCGCCATACACTCAAACCAATAATGGTCATACACCTTGTCAAGTGTCTTTTGCCAACCTAAATGCATAATCGATTCATGCACCTGGTTTATAACAGACCACCTAAACGCACGTGGCACAACTGGCAAACATAAAGTCTTGGAATTTCTTTGAATTTTTCGATATAAAACGCCTGATCTCAATTCATAGGTTCTTGCCAGATCTTCAGGAAGATCATTGTCGTTCAATTTAGCAACTATATCAACTAAATCCTGATCTAACCGCTGTTCTGCAAGAAGCCAGTTTTCCGAGATTTCAGTCAAATCAATTCGCTTTTCCATATCTTTTTCTTGGGACAAATTTGTTTTGAGAGGAAGGGGATTTCTAGACAGAAAATCCACATGTGCCATGCGCTTTCCTTCTCTGTACTGTATTTCGAAATTAAATGACTGCAAAAACGCCCACCAGCGGTAAACCCTAGGTGACAGCTCAATTTTATTTCGCGATGCCTTTAATGAATTGCAGTCCGTGAAAACTACAAATTTTCTACCATGTAAGTAATGTCGAAAATGTTTCACAGCATTGACAACTGCCAGTGTTTCCAATTCATAAGAAGTGTATTTAGACTCACAAGGACTGGTAGTCTTACTATAATACTCAACTACGTGAGGTTTATTGTCAATCCTGTGTACAAGAATGGCTCCATAACCAATAGCACTTGCATCGGTATGCAGCTCAATGGGAAACTGAGGATCAAAGATAACCAAGACTGGTTTATTCGTTAGGATGTTAATAATCTTTTTGCGAACCTCCTCATGTTCGAGTTTCCATTTCCAACTATTTTTATCGGACGTAAGAAAATACAGGGGCTTCATTAGCTGTGAAAACCCTGAAACAAACTGACGGAAGTATGACGCCAGTCCAATAAATTGACGTAACGTTGCAACAGACCTGGGCGGAGGCAGTGCTCTCAATGCTTCTATTTTGCGTTCGTTAGGACGCACCTCACCCTCCTGTATCTCAAATCCAAGATACTGTACTGTGGTTCTCAGAAAAAAACATTTTGCAATGTTAAACGAAAACCCAGCCTTTGTAAGAACGTTTAACACAATATCCAGCCTCTCAATTGCAACCTGTTTATTCGGTGCCACAATCATTATGTCATCCATATAAACTATGACGTACGAAAAAGCAAGTTCTCCCAATGCTTTCATTACCGTTCGTTGAAAGACTGAAGGTGCGTTTTTCAACCCAAACGGCATAGACAAAAACTCGAATTGTCCGTCCGGTGTTACAAAAGCGGTATACTCAATTGAATTTGCATGTAATGGGATTTGGTAGTATCCGCACACCATATCCAAGCAAGTGAAATACTTAGCTCCCCTCAATCTGGCTATCTGATCTGATATTAAAGGGAAGAGGAAATTTATCTCCAATTGTGTTAGCATTCAGCTCACGATAATCACCACAAAGTCTAGCAGATCCATTCTTTTTCTTTACTAATAATGCTGGACTAGCATATGGAGAGCAACTGGGTCGAATAACCTTACACTCTATCAATTCCTTAACTTTTGCTCTTACTATCTCCCTCTCGCAAGGGCTAAATCTGTACGGCCGTCTTTGTACAGTCTTCTTCGGATCTGCCAACCGAATAATCATTTCGCCAGTGGTTACACGAGTACGTGGAGTTCCTTTTATAAACGATTCTGAATACTTTCTCAACAAGGATATCACTTTATTTTTATCAGCACCATACACTTCTGTTTCTAAATTATCAAAACAGTCGTCCAGCTCAGGAATCTCACAAGCATTAATCGAATTAGATTTTATAATTTCAACGCCATCGCAAGATACTACGGCAGACAATCCCTGGGCTAATATTTCGCGGCCAATTACAATATCGTTCTTCAGACATTCATCCTTAACTAAGTGAAACAATATTTTTAAACGATTTCCATCAATGATAACCTCACATGCAATCTGTACAGTACTGTAGATATTAGCATTTCCAATGCCTTTAAGAGTGATCAAATTATTAAATCTCTGGCCCATCAACTTACTAGCTATACTCTCTTTAATTAAAGAGCACTCTGCCCCAGAGTCAAATACAATTGGAAACTTCTCACCTCGCTGCAGCATACTTGCTTTTGGTTCCTCCACCACACATAGTTCAATTCTCTTGTCTGCACGCAATCCTGCTCCGCCTCCGGATGCTCTCTTCGGACATTGCGTGGCAATATGACCCTGCTCGCGACAGCGGTAGCATGTAATGTTGTTCCTTCCCTGCTTCTGGTACATATCACTTCGGCGATCACCTCCCTGTAGTTGTCCACTCGGCTGCTTCCTGACTCTACATTCAGCCCATTTGTGTCCCAGCTTGCCGCAAGAATGGCACCTTAACTCGTTTGCTTTTGTTCGTTTCGCATCGGGTCCGTCGTCCATAAAGTTTTGACGCCGCTTGTCCAACGTGAACACCTGTAGTTCCGACTGTAAGTCACGTCTGTTAAGAACTTTCGATGTGTAGGCTATTCTTTGCAAACGACGATCAAAGTTGGCCAAATGTCCCAGGACAGCAGACACAGCGATTTCTTCTGTGCCCAAGGTACGCCATTTGGTTAAAAGTGACGTCACCATTCGACTTGCGTATAAAGCGAGACCCTCACCAGCATTTGGGCGGCTGTTGAGTAAATTTAAAAACGTAGCCGCTGGTGTCTCCATGCTCTCAAACCGTTGCACAAACAGTTGCCGGAACTGTTGCCATGTGATTCCAGGGTAGCACACCTGCGACAGCCATTGCGACGCACCACCTTCCAGTGATTCACTTAATGCCAAAATTAATGAGCTGCCATCCAGGGGTCTCTCACTCAAAACGATGTCCACGGTGGCACACCATTGCGTAGCATCCGCTCCAGGAACGTCTGAATTAAATTTTGGCAGGATCACGACACTATTTGGTTGAGGCTCACGCGCCGACGCCTGCAGCGATTTTGCCAATTCCAAGAAATTGCGATTTTGTTGCTCCAGCAAAAGACGAAACTGCTCCTCCGATGTTGTTGGACACGAGTTGAATCCCACTTCTGATGTCGGGATAGGGTCTTCCACGACCTGATCTTTTTCCCCCAAGTCCGACATAATTAGTTTTATAAGCACAGTGAATCTTAGTGTGCGTCTCTTCCCTGTTGCTTCAGCCAAAAACAAAGTCTTTACCGCGCTTCGCGTCACTTGCGCACACACTTACACACACTAAGCTACACTCGACGTCAGCTTCAGCTGTCGTCTCGCTCTAACAGTCCTGTATAACGACACTTGCCTTCGTGTTATACAACACTTTCCAACGACCTAACCAAGGCGCGCAATTCAAATTATACAGAGGAACTTATCCCCGACATATTCATAGGTCCTCCACCAAACATATCAAGTTTGTTAAGTTACTCTAAAGTTTCCACAGATCTTAATCAAAACAAAACACTCGGTTTTATGATCTTGTTTTTGAGCCAAACTGTCCTTACTTATCAGCGAATGCAGCGACTAAACAAAAGCAAAACATATACAGCTGGCCTGGCTGTCGACATACATTTGGTTAAACATACATATGTTCCGTCTTCACATGCATGTACATAGGTGCATGTCAAAGGTGAAGTAGCAACAATGGGTTATATCAGGATCCGAACATGGTTTTTGGACTTACAATTCATAGCTGCCGATCATTATATACTGTGCTTTTGCTTAATCCGGCTTGGCAATGTCGGAAAATATAAAATATATCCATATGAAACAATTAGGCATGCAAAAGATTAAACTCACCCTCCTAAATTCCGATGAAGCGCTCCATGGGTTTCAGACGATTTTCTGCTGCTGTATGGGAGTTTTTGATGTTAAGATGGAGAATTATTTCATATTTGATATCTCCGAGGTAGAACAGAAGCAATTACCAATTTTTTTAGATTTTAGCCACGCAAAAAAATCAATATGTGAGGGAGCTTTTTTGTTTGAGAGCCACTGGGCTACTCTGATCAGCTGCTTTGCACTCTCGTGGTTTCGTTTAAATTTTTTTTTCTGCATTCGTGTGTACGATCACTTGCATTTACATATGCATTAAATTAATTTGCCAATAAAAAAAACGGGAAACTATGCTATCCGAACTATAGATTAACTAAACCGATTTTGCTTCTGAACCACTTAGCTATAGGAGACGTTTAGCACAATTTGGTTGACACGTAGCGATTTTCTGGGTTTTTTTCCGGGCTTAGGTTTGCTTTTCGGAATTTTCGTTACTGCTGGCCACTACACGAACGACCTGCCTCTAATCTTGGAATCTCACTGCACTTTCATTCGTTTGACTGCTGCTGATGCTGGTTCGAAGTTCCCTCTGCTCTCCTCCAAACTCACTCTCTCCTGGCCTTGGAGATGGGCTCTCCCTGGGTCATTTCTTGCTGTGCGCATGCGTTGGGGGATGTAAAGCTAGGCTTTAATTAAATCAATGCAACTTTGCTGGTAACCTTGCAGATGATTCCCAGAGAGATGAGTGGAAGACCTTTTAGGAAAAATACATTTCATCAGGAAGTGAGTCCTTGAGACAATTTTATTGAGAAATTTTACTTACAGCCACAAATATTGAGTTGGTCGTATTGTCGTCGGTAGCAATGCAGCGTAAATATGATTTTTACTGCACGATTGCTTAAGATGGCTCAGTATAGAGCGGATTAAGTTCATAAAAATTGGACCAAGGTTAAGGCCAATTTATCCAAAAGAAAAAAGAACTTTGATGCTTAAGGGGAGCTGGCACATCTGCTCTGGTTGACTTCTTAAAACGGAAAGACTGAGCTGAGGAAATGAGGCTTGAGGGCAGCATGCAAATTAGCGAATCGAAAACAGGTTGACAGCTGTCACTGTGATCGATTACGATTTCTAATCTCCTCGCGCCTAGGTTTGTGTCTGGGATAAACCCGCCGAACCCAACCGAAATTTGAATTCGAATTAATTTGGACGAAATCAAAATTCCTTCCAAATATGAAGATAACAGAAAATAGCTTTGTGTCTCAATAAACCCATTTCCAGACTTCAATAGACAACTCTCGAGTTGATTGCAGTTTTCGCTATATGCGACCATTACAAAAGTCGAGACGCAGGAGAGATTAGACAATTATGTAAGATATTTTAAGTTTTTTCTTAAAAAATACTGGTAAAAAATTTCTACAGAATGCCTCATAGACTCCGGAAGCCCCATCAGTTTGATACAAGAGAAGTACATCCCAGCAGATGCGGAATTGATTAAAATAAATAATGAGAAATATTATGGACTAAATAAGACCGAGATTGAGATAATGGGAAAATTACTGTGTTATGTTAAAGTAAAATCGGCTTGTCAAGATGACAACAGCCCCGAGGGGCCAAAGCCGAGCCTCTCTCAATCTCTCTGTGTTATGTTATAAACCCCCAAAATTCTAATTATGTTGAAATCGAACTAATAGTGGTCAAGAATGATTCTATGGGATATTCTGGCATTTTGGGAAGATATTTCCTGTCAAAAACAAACAGTAAAATAATATGGGGAAACTTAGATCCAGTGATGAATACAAATAGTTTAACAGAGAAAAGCGACAAACCGAAAGAAAATCAAATTGAATTAAAAAGTGAAGAAAATGATGAGAATAACCAGTCAGAAAATTTTAGAGTCAAATTGTATGTGAATATGAAACGACCCAACGAGCCGAAGGTGAAATACGAGATGCAACTCGTGTTGGAAAATGAAAAACCATTCTACTGTCCGCCGCAAAGACTGTCTTATAGCGTAAAGCAAGAAGTTCAGAAAATTTTAGATGAGTTATTAGAGAAGGGCATTTTCAGAGTGAGCGAGTCTGAGTTCACTTCGCGTATTGTTTTAGTTCGGAAAAAGACGGGTGAGTTAAGATTATGTATTGATTTCAGAAAGCTAATCCGATTCCTTAATCGACGATTTACTTGAGAGATTAAATAACAAAAAATGGTTTACAAAATTAGATCTGAAAAACGCTTATTTTCATGTACATATGAGCGAGGAAAGCATGAAGTTCACGTCATTTATTACTCCGTTCGGACAATTTGAGTTTACAAGATTACCTTTTGGGTTGAAAAATGCTCCTCATGTCTTTCAAATGTTCATTAATAATAATTTTACAGATTTAGTGAAACAAGGGAAGGTTATCATATACTTAGATGACATTATGACCATTTAAGGATTTTGAAGGAAGTATTGAGAAAAATTGTGGAAAATAAGTTAGAGTTGAGATTGGATAAATGTGAGATTATAAGAAATAGTATAAAGTATTTGGGGTACAACATAGATGAGGCTGGTATTCGCGCAGATGAGAAAAGATTAGAAGCAATACAAAATTTTCCGATACCAAGCAAAGTTCATTCAGTGCAGAGTTTTTTGGCGTTATGCTCATATCTTAGACGTTTCATCAAAGACTTTTCAAAAATTGCGAAACCATTGTACGATTTAACTAAAAAAGACAGAGAATTAAATTTTGGAGAAAATGAATTACAGTCATTTGAAACATTGAAACGAAAACTTATAGTCACCTGTTTTAGTCTTATTTGATTCGACAGCTGAGACAGAGCTGCATTGCGATGCTAGTGCGTTAGGCTTCGGAGCAGTCTTAGTTCAAAAGAAGGAAGACAAAAAATGGCATCCAGTGTTTTATTTTTCAAAAAGAACTACAGAAGCAGAAGCGAAATTTCATAGCTATGAATTGGAGACACTAGCGATAATTTATGCGTTGAGACGATTTCGTGTATATTTACATGGCAGACAATTTAAAATCGTTACGGATTGCAATTCCTTGACAATGACATTGAACAAGCAGGAATTAAACCCAAGAATTGCTCGATGGGCCCTCGAAATGCAAACTTTTGATTATGTAGTAGAACATAGGGCAGGAAAGCGTATGCAGCATGTTGATGCGCTAAGTAGAAGTTTGAGTATTATGGTAATCGAGACGAACACATTTGAGGAAAATTTAGTGATATGTCAAAATGAGGATCCGAAAATAATACTGTTTAAAAAAGAATTACAGGAAAGAGAGTACAAATTTTATAAAATGAGGTATGGAGTTTTTTTTAAGAAGCTGGAGAATAAGTTACTGTTTTATGTTCCCGCGGCAATGGAATTACACGTGTTGTACAAGTACCACGACGAAATGGGCCATGTGGGCATCTACAAAGTTATAGAATTGATAGGAAAAAGTTATTGGTTCCCAAATATTAGGGCGAAAGTTTAAGAGTATATTAGGAATTGCTTGAAATGTATAGCCTTTTCGACAAATAGTGGGAAATTAGAAGGATATCTGCACAATATTCCCAAATCAGACAAACCTTTTGAAATGATCCATATAGATCATGGTACGTCTTAGAAGACGTGGAGGGTTTTCAACAGACACAAGTCCCTTACAAAGGTATCTGGGCCTCACAAAATATTAAATTTTCATTTCAGGGCAAGAGTCCTTATAATGAAGTAAGCAGCGAAAACGAAGACCCTTTTAAGGATTTAGGAACAGAAGAAAGTCAAGACCTTCATTTGTTACAAAAAGATACAGTTTTAGATGAAAACGTAAAAGATACAGTTAGGGATAAAGATGTAAGCGATACTGATAAAGACAAAAAAATGAACGATTCAGATGAAGATTAAACAGAAAGCAATGCGGACTTAGATCAGGGGTCGGCAGCCTTCTATCTGGCGTGTATAGGAAAATTCTCAAAGCAGCGCTGCTCAAACACGCATAGTATAAGCTGTACAAGCGCCGCTGCGTTGCTTGCTTTCCTACGCCGCGACGCAGTCGTTGCTACTGAAATTGAGAGCAATTTTTGAGCTGCTCTCACACACACCAATGCATTGCAATGCAAAAATGTAAATGTATTTTTTGCCTCCCTCTGATTTAGATGAAAATTCCAGGAAGTATACATATAACTTAAAAAGCTTGAATGAGATGAGCTGGTGCACTACTGCTAAGGACCAGATCTAGTGTCCTCTATTCTTTACCCACCCTACCTGTTAAAGCCTTTAAGTGGTGGCTTCTATCTTTTTACCTTGAAGCGGCGGTCAGATCATTGGTGCCACAAATAAAAAAAACTTTGTTCATATTTAAATCAGTTCATATAATATTCAAGATATTTACGTTTAAGAATGCAATTCATTTTATTCGCTTAAGTCGGCCAGTATATGGGCATAGTATTCAAATGTAAACAAAAAATAGGGGAAAGTTAACTTCGGCTCGGCCGAAGTTTTGTATACCCTTGCAGCTTCCATTGAAAACAAAAAAGCTTTTCTAAGACTTATTTTTGGACATTACTTTTCTAGGGGATATATACTATAAAGATGTCTGATTTCGATTAAACTTGGTGAAATCATGGAAAAGCATAATACACTGTTAATTACGAAATTTGGAGGCAATCCGATTTAAAACAAAAAGTTTTTCTCACTAGAACTTGTTTTTCGACCGATCATCCATACTGCAGCTATATGCTATAGTCATCCGATTTTGATAAAACTTTGTAGAAATGTGTCCAAAGTATATAAAATAAGTGTATGCCAATAAAAAGGACGTTTTCATTAAAAACAAAAAAGTTTTCTTCACTCAAACTAGTTTTTCGACCGATCGTTCCTATGGGAGCTATATGCTTTAGTCATCCGATTTCGACCAAACTTTGAAGAATTGTTTAAAAGTATATAAATTAATTGTAAGCCAATGATAAGGACGTTTTCATTAAAAACAAAAAAGTTTTTCTCACTAGAACTTATTTTTCGACCGATCGTTCCTATGGAAGCTATATGCTATAGTCATCCGATTTCGACCAAACTTAGTAGAATTATGAAAAGTATATAAAATAAGAGTATGCCAATGATAAGGACGTTTTCATTAAAAACAAAAAAGTTTTTCTCACTAGAACTAGTTTTTCGACCGATCGTTCCTATGGCAGCTATATGCTATAGTCATCCGATCCGGCCAAATGTGCAGCGTATTTGTACCAAAAGACTTCGTGCAAAGTTTGGTGAGGATAGCTTTAAAACTGACGGAGGAGATAGCATAGAAACAGACGGACGGACAGACGGACAAGGCTAAATGAACTCGGCTCGTCGTGCTGGTCAAGAATATATATACTTTATGTGGTCGGAGATGCTTCCTTCTATGCGTTACAAACATCCGGACAATTTTATAATACCCTTTGCAAGGGTATAAAAATGAAAGAGACAGGGAGTGACGCCGACGATCGTGGCTTTTCGAAGCAGGCATTATGAAATGGCGGCCAAGCTCGTCACTTGAGTTCGGGAAGCTAAAGAGCGCGAGCGTGCATTTAGACGCGAGTGAAGAAAAGAAGACATTGACGACGCAGCGGAGACACACACGGCTACGGAGAGCAGTCAGAGAACCAAGGGACTAAAAGCCAGAAAAGCACAGCCTGAGCCACCCAGCAACAGACGCCGGCGCCCAAACTCATGGACCACCCGACCAAATCCCCAGTGCTTACCCTGAGACAGGATTGACGCCGGCCAGCAGCGGCGCTTGGACGAGATCTAAAAATGTCTATGGTCCGTTTTGCTCCGCCGTTTGTGTGCACATTTTTCCTCTCGTGTGAGAAACCAACAAAAGTCACCCAACATGGCCTTATTCCAAAATCCTTGATAGCAGAACTCCATAATATTCATATCCAGATGAAATCGTTCACCAAGCTCAGCACTCTCCCGACGAGGTTTTCAGGGGAGAAATTCAAAAAATGAATTATAACGAAATTTTCACTAGGGAGCAGTATATTTTGTCCCTTACTCACAAGTGGCTCGAGCTTTACATCTTCTTGACCAACTATGTAATTCTTTCGTTCCGGCCATTCTTTTCGAATATCATGCTCGTGGAGTGCCCGACTACCCCATTTGCACAAAAAACACTTGCGTTTAGTATATCCTTGTCGCAATCTTTGATCTATTGCAACAGTTTTAAGCATTCATGTGACTCCGTGATTAAAGAGCATTTCGGTCACTTTATTACCTAGGAGTCGGACCAAAATCATTACACAACAACACAACTAGTGTCTGTGCTGATCTCTAAAAGCTCTTCAACAAATTCAACAAGAAAGAAAGTTGGTCAAGCCCAAATATAACATACTCTCTACCTGTGAAGTGCTGCCCATCACCGTTGCGACCGGTGCTGCCCATAATTGTTTGTTTTCCTTATAACTCGACAACCGATGATCTGTTTTTACAATTCCTTTGGCGGATCGATAAATAATCCTGATTACTATATATGTCTAGAAGGAACGAACCTTTTATCTATAAAACTGTGGGAGATATGACGTTTTTTCCAATTTGCGAAGGCGGGAGGGGACGCAGCAAAAATTGAAAATAAACTTGATCTGCCTGCAAGTATAAGAAGCATATGTCCCATACATGTCAAACCTCTATCTCTTACCATCCCTGAGATCTGTTTGATCATACGGACAGACGAACAGACAGACAGACGGACGGACATTGCTAGATCGACTCGGCAGTTGATGCTGATCAAGAAAATATATATACCTTAAAGGGTCGGAGATGCTTCCTTCTGCCTGTTACATACTTTTGCACAAACTTAATATACTCTGTGTAGACAAAGGGTTGAGTATCCCTGGTGCAAGAAGTTAGCGGCAGAAAAGAAGCTCCGATTATTTTATCAAATTTTTCAAGAAGAATTGCTCCTGGACGCAATTTGAAGTTTCAAACATCTGCAACACCATCACTGGATCACTGGCAAGTGGAGGCAAGGTTGAAGACCTAGATCTGGCAAAAGGCAATCAAAGGTGTCTCAATCAAAACAAATGCAAAGCAGCTGAGACGCCGGTGGACAACTTCAAGGTGGACTTTGACCCCTAATAGCTTTGCCAAAATTTTGCTGCACCAGCTGCATTTGAACTTTGCGTAATTTGCTAAAAGCTCACGATAGAGGGCGTCAGCGAGAAGTCGGAACACGGGAACAAGGAACTTTGGTGCATACTTTTCGTCGACAGTATGAATTTGAACCGCACACCACCAGGCATGGGAAGGACGGTTGAACCAACTCCTAAGCGGGGCAGAGGAGTATCACCTATTGAGCCTAGCCTAGCTGACGTAATGGCTGCAATCCGAGAGAGCAACGCCAATTTCAACACGCGGATGGCTGTAATGGAGGCTAACATCGCTACTAAGGAGGACATTCTAGACCTGAAAACACAACTTAGCCAACAAGTTGAAGCGGTACAAGCTGAGAATAATGCGCTTAAGCTGGAATTGGCGGATCTTAAGAAAAATAGAGAGTTGGATCGGATCGAGTTAAACCGAGTTATTGAACTGAGTAAGCGGAACAACGTCATAATTAAAGGGTTGCCTAAAGAAGGCTCACCAATGGCAGACATTCAAAAACTTTGCAGCGAAAAACTAAAGATCTCGGAAATAAAAATTAAGCAAACACGGGTTCTTTATGAAAGGGATAACAAAAGAGGTTTAATAGCCGAAGTAGATTCACAACAAATGGTAGACAAAATTTTTAAAAATACAAAAAATTTGGCAGGATCTCGAATTTTTATTGAAAGAGACTTAACAGCAGAAAAACAAAATAAACAAACAAATTTTACTGGAACTAAAGAATTTGCTGAAGGAAAAAGATAAAAACATAAAGATTATAGTACGAAATGACAGAATGCAAATTGATAATAAGTGGTTGTATTATAATTCTAATAGAATCTTAGTTTTTAACGGGCAGCCAGCGGAAGAGATTCTAAAAACCTTATACTCGGGCAAGCTGCAGAATGTGAACATATCGTTTGAAGCATTAGATATTAAGATTAAGAGCCGTTCAAAAAACTGGGGTGTTTAATAAATAAAATAAATGAAGGGAACGGAAATACAACACAATTTAACATAGACTCAAAATTACAAATACTAGCTTACAATGTACACGGCCTTAAAAGTAAATTATTGCATAGGGAATTCTTTGAGTACGTTAAGGGACATGATATATTCTTTTTAACAGAAACACATGTAGAAAAGGACTCAATTAATACATACGAAAATAAATTTACGAATTTTTACACATATTGGGAACCAGCAACAAGAGCTAATAGATTCGGCAGAGCAGTTGGCGGACAGTTACATGGAGTGAGAAAGGACTTAAATAAACTGGGAATCGAACACAAGTTTGATGAGCTTGACAATGTCAAAATTATTCGAGTGAGAACTGGCATGGGAAAGTTTACAATACTACCGCTTTACATAAGGGGAACGTGCTGGAAAAAGGAATTTAGTGCAGTCTCTGACCTTTTAATGCAACATACCCCAATTAATCCTCTTGTAATGGGTGACTTGAATGTTCGGATAGGTGAAGAGCAACAAATTGTACACAATTGCTTGGTTAACAGTTTTACAGCTGGAACATATCATAGAGTATCACAAGACAAAACAGTAAACAGCAACGGCAGAGAATTTCTGAAATTCTGCGAGGATAACAGCCTGCTTATTTTAAATGGAAGGACCAATGGCGACAGTGAAGGAGCTTTCACATACATAAGCAATATGGGCCAATCGGTCAATGATATGCAATATCGAATGATATGCTTGAGCAAGTAGTGAGTTTTTCGGTGGGAAATGCAACATGGTCTGATCATATGCCAATTTCATTGGTTTTAAGCGTAAAAGTAGATGCATGTAGTACACAAAGTATGAACCTTTTACCCAGACTGAAATGGAAGGATTCTCTTAAAGAAACGTATATTCGAAAATTGGATTACAACTTGGAAAGATCAATGCAGGAACAATCAGACATAAGTTTGACTGATATGTGTGCAGTTATAAAGGGTTCATATCCAGTGCAACCGCACATACCAAAAAATAGCGTCTACAGAAACAAATGGTTTGATGCCCAATGTATGAGGCAAAGAGACGAAGTATTCAATAATCTGAAAATATATAGGAGAACGCTAAATCTTATGGATAAAACAAATTATACCAAGAGCAAAGAAAAATATGATAGGATGTGCCATGATAAGCAACTGTTATACTATGAGAAACTAGAAATAAAAGTCAACAATGTTCAAAACAGCAAAGAATGGTGGAATGTAGCTAAGGAAATAAGAAATGCTCAACCTCGGATTGGAACTCATATTAACGCACAAGATTTTAAGAGCTACTTTGAAACTTTGCTGAACCCGTCGCAAAATATTGCACCTATTCACTATGCTGTTAATAAAATAGTAAACTTTGAGCTTGATAAGTCTGTCACATCGGAAGAAGTATTAACCATGCTGCATAAAACAAAACCAGAAAAGGCCCCAGGAAAAGATAGGATTCCATATGAATTTTTCAAAAACGCATCTGATAACTATATCCAAAAGTTGGCTTCTGTGTATAATAATATCCTCGAGGACGGTACAGATCTGAATTGCTTCAAAACTTCTGTAATATTCCCATTATTTAAAAAAGGAGATCCAAATGCTCCAGCGAACTATAGAGGGATATCATTTATGAACTGCGCTGCAAAGATACTAATGGGTATTATAAATGCACGCCTTACTTCCTGGTTAGAGGACAATAAAATTCTTAATGAATTTCAAGCTGGGTTTCGGAAGAACTATTCAACTGTAGACAACGTGTATAACCTAGCGTCTATAGTACATTTAAAATTTGGAAAAAGTATATTGCTTCTTTTGGGACTTCAAAGCTGCATTTGACCGAGTTAATAGGCAGTTTCTGCTTTACAAATTACAAACCATGGGCATATCAACCAAAATTGCGAACTTTCTCGAAAAGATATAAAAAAATACGGAAAGCTTTGTGTGGACCAAAGAAGAAATATCTGAGGAGTTCCAAACTCATGTTGGTGTAAAGCAAGGCTGTCTACTCTCTCCTCTGCTGTTCACGTTATATCTAAACGATCTTCATGATCAATTGGAAGGAGGACTTTATATCGGGGACGTTAACGTAAGACTACTGCTATACGCCGATGACATTGTCATTTTATCGGACGACATATATAAATTGCAGAAAATGATTTTACGCTTGGAAAAATACTGTGATTTATGGGGAATGGAAGTGAATATGTCGAAATCCGAAATAATGGTTTTCAGGAATGGGGGCAGACTTGCTGCTTCAGAGCAATGGTTTTACAAATCGAACCCTATAAAAATCGCTTCGGAGTATAAGTATCTAGGCGTAATCCTAACGCCACGAATGTCATTTGGAGCACACATCAAAAACAGAAATGGAGAAGCAAAGGGAGCCATCAATTCGACTTGGAATAAATTCTACAATAAGGCGAATATACATTTGAGTAGTAAGTGGAACCTCTTCCAAGCCACAGCGAGGGCAATACAAATGTATGCAGCACAAGTATGGGGATATGCATGGTTTAATGAAACTAATATGTTACAAATGTTTTTTATAAAAAGAATACTTCGATTACCCGACTGCACACCAAATTATACCATATGCATAGAAACTGGTGTAGAAGAAGCTTACTTATATGGTCTAAATCTCCATTTGAAATATATTCAGCGAGTCATGTTTGACTATGACGCAAGTAGATTGCCACATATCCTGACGAAGAAAATAATTGGAAAAAAATATATTTTGGCATGAGGATATAAAGAGGCTGTTACAACAATGCGACTTGCAACTTGTCGAAAATATGACGAAATATCAATGGTGCCAAATGAGCGTACGGCTCTTAATGAAATTAAAGGAGAATGATCGAAGTGACCACATTAATAGTGCAATATCCAGTGAAAGTCGCATATATAAATATCTTGACTACACTAAAGGCGTTACGTACTGTGATGATAAATATCAGAGGAAAATTATAAGTTGGATTTTCAAGGCTCGAGCTGATCTTTTATGGCTAAATGGAAGTGCTCTTCAATCAGGAGATAAAAATTGCTCGCTATGTAATTTAAAGGAAATTGAGGACATACGTCACTTTCTGGGAAGATGTCCAGTGCTCAAAGAATTTCGATTGATGTTTTTTGGAAAAATAGTACTAAATGAGGCAGAAATAATATCAGCATTAAATGGAGTCGGGTTTAATAATTGGGTCAATCTGGCAGGATATGTAGAAAAGGCCATTTTTTATAGAAAACGTATTATAAGCGAATTTTATTAATTGTTTTTTAAAAAATCATTGTTAATATCTGAGGGAATTAAAAATTGTGTTAGTAATTAATGTAATATTAATGTTAAATAATGTGTCTAGATTTAATTAAATATAAATGTTCACAAAAAAAATGCAATATGTGTGTATGTCTATACTGTGGACGACAAACGATCGGGTATCTGGCGACGAGCTGGGCAACCCCGGTGTAGTAGTTCGAAGCAGTATTTGACAATATACACACTACCGGCGGACGGATTGAAATCCATGCCGGTGTATCCAAATCATATTTATTTTAAATAAATATAAATCTATCTATCTATCTATCTATCTATCTATACTCTGTGTACCTCTGGTACAAAGTATAAAAAGTGAGCACACAAATGGCTGTGCAAAACGGACCACAGACATTTTTAATACCATTTGAACGGTAAAGCTGAAATTGCCCAACTGATTTTGATTAATGAACCCTTTTTTATTTGTTATATTTTTATTAAATATTATATATGTTATATATATTAGTTTACATGTTATATATATTAGTTTACATCATCCAAAAGAAAGAAAAATTTAAAAAAACTTTTTTTCATTAAAATAACAGTGTAATTTTCGGGTTTTTCAAATTTTCGATAGAAATTAAAAGAAATATTCGATATCTCTGTAAATAGCATCCACAGTACAAGTTTGACAATAAAACAAAGTGTCAATGATTGAAAGATAATTTTACTAGCTTAAATTTGGTGTATAAAACATATTCTTTAGTTGTTTCATAATTGAGATATTTGCAGTTTAGTGAGAAGATCTTTTTCAAAAATGCAAAAAAGGATAATTTGGGAGTCGAAATCTGTTCTACTTCAAAATTTGTTAACTCCAGATTAGAACTTAGCACGTGATTTTACTTAAGAAATGACATAAAATTGAAGGGGATGAACAATGCTGTAAACTAGTATAATTAGCAAAGTTATTCAATATTTTCAGATAAAGAAATTTTTGCAATATGTTTACGAGTCGTGCTATTGTTGAGCACTTTATAGTTATTTCTTAAATAACTTTTTTTTCAGAACGAAAGTGTCTCTAAGTACTGTAAAATTAAATAAAACATATCTGCCGAGTCGATATAGCCACTATCCGTCTGTCTGTCCCTATGATCAAGCAGATCTCAGAGATGGTAAGAGATAGAGGTTCGACATGTATGAGACATAAACTTACATTTAACTCTTAAACTTACAGGCAGATCAAGTTTATTTTTAATTTTTGCCATGCCCCCTTTTGACATGCCCCCTCCCGCGCTGCTTGCAGCTGCCACTGCAGCATCTAATTTCACACTGAGCATACACCTTTGGTGGTAAAGTGAATGTTATAGTCAGGCTTGACCGACTTTCTTAATTGATTTTTTTATGGCTTTTTTCCTTAAAAGTTAAACAACTTAATTAAATATTACTCGATTTTAATAAACTAAGGCGCAGAAGACACAAAATTGAATGTATTTTCAAACTGTTTACCAAAGTTTAATAGTTTTATGCAAAGTTGGCTTTATTAATTTCCGTTCAAAGTAGGACAAAGTCGCAAATAACAGTTTTTTTTTTTTTTTTTTTTTTGAGGTTTTATATTTTCAATTTTATTGTTACTGTCGAGCAACTTACACGGAATTGTTACATGTATAATCCATAAAACTTACTTAAAGTATAAAAAAGTAGTGTTAAGCGTTGTAAGTGTTTCAAGGGAGTGAGTAAAATTATTAATTAAAAGAATAAGTTTAGCACTGCGTTTAGAAACTGGAATAAGAAATTTTAAGTTCTGTGTAAGTAAATATGATCATCAGTAGGTAACAAATTATTCACAATTTATTGGATACATCTCGTTGGGAGGTCATAAATTTGTAACCTCTTTAGGCGTCTTCTTAAAATAACGCCTCTCCTCTTTCGTCTTCTCAACAATCGTCTGGCAAGTCTGTTCGAATGGCCCCTTAGTCGGTCTAAATAGTCAGCAGCCTGTCTATTACTAGTATCATCTATTTTCGGGACATTTAATTCTTCTTCTATTCTCCGAGTGCACATATACCAAGGCGCTCCAGATATTTTACGGAGTATTTTCGCCTGCAAGACTCGCACCTTGCTTAGGTGGGATTTTGCTGCTATGCCATAAATTTGGAGCCCATATCTCCAGGCAGGAGCAATTATGGCCTTGTACATATGGACTTTGTTCTTCAGTGACAACTTATTTCTGCTGTTTAGCAGCCATGAAAGTTTGTCTACTCTAGCATAGAGGGACTTGGTAAGCTGGTTGATGTGTGTGCTAAAAGTCAACCTCTTATCCAAGTAAACTCCCAAATATTTGTGTCCTGACTTATGCGGGAGTTATTCGTCATACAAAAATACGCCTGGACAGATGTCACGGCGTAAAGTATATGTAACACTTAAACACTTGGCCAGATTCAAGGCTATGTTCCAACGCTTAGCCCAACTGCCAAAACGGAATAAATATTGTTGGATGATATCCGTAGCACTATAATTGCAGGAGTCTCTTGCCATAAAGACCGTGTCGTCCGCAAAGGTAGCCAGGAGTAGATCTTGAGGGTTCTCAAAGGGAATTGTATCTCCTGTTGGCATATCCATTGTAAATAGCGTGTAAGGAGTAGGTCCGAGTACACTCCCCTGACGAACACCTGCTCTTATAGACTTTACACTAAATTCAGCTCCGTCAAGAATCACTGTGAAAGCTCTCTCATCGGGAAAACTTTGCACAAGTTCGAAGAGTTGAGGAGGAAGCAAACTTTTAGTCTTGCACAGAAGGCCATCGTGCCATACTCTATCAAAAGCCTGTTTTACGTCTACAAATACTGCCACCACGTATTCCTTAGCTTGATAACCATCAATAATAAAATTGACAACACGATTTAATTGTTCCTGTGTGCCATGCGACTTCCTAAAGCCAAACTGGAAGGGGGGATCCTACATCTGACTTCGTTCAGTGCCAATATTCGATTTAGCAGGCATCTTTCAAAAAATTTTGACACAGGACAAAAGGCTAATAGGACGGTATGACTCCACCTCCGAGGGATTCTTCCCAGGCTTGTGAATCATCACGATTTGGGCTTTCTTCCAGCACTTAGGGAAGAAGCTTAACCGCAAGGCAGCATTAAACATAAGGACCAGAAAGAAAAGAGCTTTGATGGGAAGAGCTTTTAAGACTCTATTGTCCAAGCCATCCTCACCTGGAGCCTTCTTACTGTTTAGAACCTTAATTTGATCTTTGACCTCCTCTAGCGTTATGGGGGGAGATGGTAGCGCAAGTTGACCAGGGATGTCAATGATATTACTGAAGCGATTTCGATGACTATTTGATGTTAAGTCAAATGGCTTAAACCTATCCTCAAGGTTCAAGGCAAATTCGTCCGCAAGCTCTTGCGGTGACTTGGCCCAAGTCCCGTCAGCCTTCCGAATGGGAAATTTAGGAACTGGTTGCTTTTTGTACCGCCTTGTAAGCGCCCAAAGTGCGTAGTTGGTGCTTAAATCAGGAGTTACGTTCTCAAGATAGTGGTCAGTAGCTTCTGCTTTATGCTTGTTTAACAGCTTCTTAACTCGATTAGCCACTCTTCGATATACTCTGTCCACATTAGGGTCAGCTGTACGAACGTACTGTCTGCGGAGCCGTCTCTTTATTAGTATCAAAGTGTCCAGCGCAGGAGGTAGGTACTAGTGTATCTGGAACCAGCAGCAGATGAACTTCTGGGACGTGCATTTAAGGCTGCAGCATGCACCTTATTTAAAAATATGGCATACGCATCTTCTATGTCTTCTGGTGTAGTGGCCAGGTAATCTCATAAGGGTTAATGGTTCATATAATATTATTTCGATAGTTACATATCTAACGAACTGCTCCTCACTAAGCGCACCGCTAAGATCAAAGCTCTCTTGCGCTTGGAAATATCCCGTTTGAAAGCTCGCCTTTGATTTTCGTTTTCGCTGCGCATGTTCTGCTCAGCAACCACGATGTTCTTTTCTTTTTTTGCCTTTGAAAGTGACTGACGTGCATTGCACCGTCACATAAATTTTGTTATAAAGTAAAAAGAAAAGTCATAAGAATTGCATACAATTCTAAGTGCGATAAACTGCCCTGAGGCAAACACGGATGATCACAGCATCCCAGCTGAATTTTCTTCAATTTTATCTGTTTGTACAGGCGTACATACAGTTATACACAGGTGCAGAAATCTTGAGGCAGAAAGGTGATATTTCCGGGTCTAGAAAAAGTTAAAGTGTTTGTTCTTAATTAGTTCTTTTCTTAGTGAAATCGTTTAATTCTTGGCCAAGTCGTCAGCGCAGCAACCCCCTCGCCTAGCGCGGCCGCGCTTTTACACATTTACTTGTACATATATGTACATGGGTGCTGTTGCTAACGCCCACATCTACATACGGCCATTCCTACATACACGTCCAGCGTGCTGCTATCAGGCAAATCGAGCTATATCGAGTCACCTCTCGTCCGGCTCTGGCTTTACTCCCGATATTGATCTCCAAGGGATATTGTTAACCAAGAACTGGAGAGTGAGGTTATGTTGGTGAATCTACCGTAAACGTGCCTTCGGACGCCGCTTCGCATACATACATACTTCTCTCGTGATGGACACACACGCCTATATCGTTCGCCAAGTAGCTGTGTACAACAAAGCAGAATTGAATTTCGCTAACATTCAGCGAGAGTGAAGTTGGCAGATTGCGTGAATCTTTTCGAGGGTTACCCAAATAGTTTCGAACTATTTTTTTTTTGCGGTTACCTTTTCATAATTGCAATAATAATTTCCTTTGTGAATAATTTCTGCTCAACGTAAACGATTAAAATGAGTTTTTTGAGCTGTTAAATTAATTGCCATTTTCGCTATTATGATTTCAAACAATAATTTTAATTTTCGGCAATGCCAAATGTTTAAGTAAAATTAGTAAAGTAATAATTTTCTCTTTGTAAGTTTAAAATGTTAATTCTTTTTTTTTTGACATATCAGCAGCTACTCCACTTTCGTTTAAATGAGTTTTTTTTTTTGTAGTTTAAAAAATGAATTTCATTAATCACAGTCTAACAGCAGCTACGTCGAAGGGCCCTACGATCGTGCAGCGATGGATATACATGTGAGTTATTTTTGTAAGAAAACTGAATATAAATTGATCTAAATTGAAGAAGTAATGAAAGTGAAGTACATCTATTTAAAAACTCCAAGCGATTAAAGCTGCTCATATTTCAAATCATTAGATTAAGTAAAAATTCTTGCTATAAACAAGTTAAATTCTTTAGCAAATATGCTATACCCTTTTTATGTCTATTTTTGAAATGATCCTTGAAATATTGAATACATAATGATTTGTTAATAAATTTATATCTGTCATAACCAACATGCCGAAACAACCTCGAGAAATTTAGTTCTTCTTTAGTTGAAATAGGGGCAATTTATACATTAGTCTCCGCGAATTGCCATGGTAGGGTGGGTGAAGATGAGCGTATGAACAACTACAACTAGTTCATACCCTAGGAAGAACTAATGCTAATCGTCAGCGCGAATACTCAATACTGTGTCGGGACTAGGTGACAATTGCTTTTTTTGTTCTCTTTATTATTTTGATATTTGACCTTTTTGAGTAGTTTCTGTTATGTGCACTTTATTTTATTATGTTAATGTGCTATGGGTATGAAGGAAAAGGAAAGAACCCCGACCTCCGACGAGCAAGCATAGAGCGATGCATAGTGCACAAAACCCCTTCTTCCTCTACCCACTCGTTGGCTTTGCCTCGATAGCAGGTGAACCTTTTAGTAGGTTACTGGGGGGACATTACACTGGTAGCACGATCTCAAGATTCAAGTCATTGGTACGCTCGAGGTCCCTCCTAAAACTGTCCAGATCAGTTCCTGGGGGTAGCAGCCGATTTTTGATTGCCTTATCTTTAGGGATACCTGCTAACTCGACAACTAAGGGGAGGTGATCCGATGATAAAGCATAATCAGTGTGAATATCTAGGTCTTCAGTTCTAAGCCCATTGTATATCAAAAAATAGGGGAAAGTTAACTTCGGCTCGGCCGAAGTTTTGTATACCCTTGCAGCTTCCATTGAAAACAAAAAAGCTTTTCTAAGAGTACTTTTTGGACATTACTTTTTTAGGGGATCTATACTATAAAGATGTCTGATTTTGATTAAACTTGGTGAAATCATGGAAAAGCATAATAAACTGTTAATTACGAAATTTGGAGGCAATCCGATTTAAAACAAAAAGTTTTTCTCACTAGAACTTGTTTTTCGACCGATCATCCATACTGCAGCTATATGCTATAGTCATCCGATTTTGATAAAACTTTGTAGAAATGTGTCCAAAGTATATCAAATAAGTGTATGCCAATAAAAAGGACGTTTTCATTAAAAACAAAAAAAAATTTTCTTCACTCAAACTAGTTTTTCGACCGATCGTTCCTATGGAAGCTATATGCTATAGTCATCCGAATTCGACCAAACTATGTAGAAATGTGTTAAAGTATATAAAAAAAATGTATGCCAATGATAAGGACGTTTTCATTAAAAACAAAAAAGTTTTTCTCACTAGAACTAGTTTTTCGACCGATCGTTCCTATGGCAGCTATATGCTATAGTCATCCGATTTCGACCAAGCTTAGTGAAATCATGGGAAGGGATAGTAAACTAAGAAATACGTACTTTGGAGGCATTTCCATTAAAAACAAAAAAGTTTTTCTCTTTAAGACTAGTTTTTCAACCGATCGTTCCTATGGCAGCTATATGCTATAGTCATCCGATCCGGCCGGTTCCGACAAATGTGCAGCGTATTTGTACCAAAAGACTTCGTGCAAAGTTTGGTGAGGATAGCTTTAAAACTGACGGATTAGATAGCGTAGAAACAGACGGACAGACGGACGGACAGACGGACAGGGCTAAATCAACTCAGCTCGTCGTTCTGATCAAGAATATATATACTTTATGTGGTCGGAGATGCTTCCTTCTATGCGATACAAACATCCGGACAATTTTATAATACCCTTTGCAAGGGTATAAAAATCAATGGCTGGGCGTACTTCTAAATGCGTATGGGAAATGTGTCGCCTCCCCTGTTGCTAGTATCTGTGCAGTGGTGGATACTAATGCATCATGAAGGCAAGTTCCTCTCTCGTCTCTTCTATAATTTTCCCAGAATCTGTGTTTCGCATTGAAGTCACCTCCAATAAGAAATTTGTTACCAAGGCTTTGGAATAAATTATCAAAGTCTAATGTTGACCAGGGATGAGCAGGGGGAAGGTACATGGATGAAATATTCAGTTCTCCCAAACTGGTGACAATTTGAATTGAGGCCATCTGCAACTTATGCTGTCTAACGGGCGTTAGTTCAAAGTATGAAAGCCGATTTTTTACTAATATTGCAGACTCCTGGTCTTAACCAGGTCTCAGTGATTAGCATAACATCAATGCGTTGCTCAGAGAGAAATTGCTTGAGTTCTTCTATCTCATGCGCAATCCCTCTAGCGTTCCAGAGTCCGAGGCGAAGCGGGACATTCATTATTTAAATTTTTTCATGAGAGTAATGCACACCTCTCTGAGAAACACATTATTTGATTTTAATTCAAGAAGCATTTCTTGAAGGGTATCTATTTTGGCATTCATAGCCTTCATAGCCATCTCAAGCCTGGCTATGACCAAATTTTGATCTTGAGATGAATGCTGCGGAGCAGAGCGTGATTGTTGAGGTATACTTGTGTTGTTATTACGAGATGAACTTCTATCTTTTTATGTTGAACGAGAGTGCCGAGTTTCCCCTCCATATCTTCCAGAAACCGAAACATTACCAGTGGTGTTACTGTTTCCATTTTCGACTTGTAGACGTATACGAACTGAGTCAGCAAAGGATACGCCACCTTCCACCGCAGCTGAAGGAAAATAGTCCATGCGTTTTGTACGCCTATTATCATTTCTTGAGTTGATAGAGATGGTTGGCCTTCGCTCGGATTGTTTAGCTTGATATATCCGACATGTTTTACTTCTGGATGCATGAGCTTCACCACAATTGACACACAATAGATAGTTACTCTCGCACAAGTTGGTTGGATGTCCTTGGGCACATTTTCCACACTGATACGGTCGCATACAGTAGTTTTTTGTATGACCATAACGGTTGCACCGAAAACATTGCGTCGCTTCATGGGAACTTCAACAGAGATTCTTTGTCTCCCAATGCGCCTTACTTCTAAAGCCTTCTTATTATTTGGAGCCTGTTCAAGGTCTATGTAGAAAAAATTATTCGGATAAGACTTTTCTAAAATAGCACCATTTATCTCTTTAGAGGCTTTACGAGGAGGAGGGTTATGAACCCTTATAACTGAGTGACCCTCAGCGTTAAAGATTTCAATTATAGATTGCTTAGAGGTAGTATGAGATAAATTACGTGCAATGATTCTAAAAGGTTTGTCTTCCCGCGGTTGAAATGTAAAATGTTGGGTGGCACTCCTACGGAATTGTGCCAGTTTTCGATAGGTATCTGAGTTAACAGGGTAAGCCACAACAGTGCCATTTCGACCAATCTTAAGGGAAAAATTTTCAGGTCCAAGAAGATTTTCCAGCTGTTGTTCCATTTGGGCAAAGTCGTGAACTTCCTCTATGAAAATTGGAGAAGGCTTTTTTCTTTTCGTCTCTTTAGGGTGACTTGCAGGATCCTGAGAAGCTGCCCCTGCATCAGCTTCCAGTTCAGCCTCCATTTCAGCCTGAGCCACCTGAGTAGTATGAAAACCTCACTTCCAGCACACTTCCGGGAAATGGGGTAATAAATTACATTTAATTAGGGTAACCTGTCAACCTGTCAAAGGGTTCCCTAATAAAAATGCAATTAATTAGGGTTCAGGGTAACAAATCAATAAAAAATCAATAAAAACCCGGGTAATATTCAAATTTAATTAGGGTCACTGAATACGTGATGTGAGGACTCGTGAGAAACGTGTGTTGAAATGCAATTAATTAGGATTCAGAGGTAACAAATCAATAAAAAATCAATAAAAACCCGGCTAATATTCAAATTTAATTAGGGTCACTGAATACGTGATGTGAGGACTCTTGAGAAACGTGTGTTGAAATACAATTAATTAGGGTTCAGAGGTAACAAGTCAATAAAAATCAATAAAAACCCGCCTAATATTCAAATTTAATTAGGGTCACTGATTACGTGACGTGAGGACTCGTGAGAAAAGTGTGTCCAATCCCTAACCCATTGATCCCCCATTCCACCATGAGTGTGAATGGGAGGGAGTGATCACACGACACACCACAGAAACGTATTTCCAGCAATCAAGGAATATCTCATGCCGATCACGTGCGGTTACACATCACACAAACTCGTGGGGTCACCTGACACACACACACAAGGGGTGGGGTGGCGGGTCACAACGTATTTCCACCAATTAAGGATTATCTCATGCCGATCACGTGCGCTTACACATCACACAAACACGTCACCTGACACACACACAAGGGGTGGGGTTGTGGGTCACATTCCTCTTTAACGATCAACGCCACCTGAAGTGCTCAACATCCGTGAGACCACCACAGTCAAGGGTTGGGGTGATGGGTTCCCTCCCATTCCACCTAACGTGCATCATACCCAAAAAATTATACAAAAATGATGAGAAAAGGTCACTCATACCACCTGCATATTGTTTTGGATGAATGGGTAATGGGTCACACTCCAGTCAAACGATCAAACGATACCTCACGTGCCATACATCCGTGAGACCACCACACACAAGGGATGGGGTGATGGGTAAGATCGCACAGCACAATACGTGCGACATACCCAATTAAAATTATTCAAAATGATGGAAAAAGGTCACCTTCCATCCCATCCACTCAAAAGAGACAAATTCAATCCGCCCAATATTTCCAATTCAGAAATTGAAAAAAATAAAAATCTGAAAAAGAAATCCCATTTCCTTTTACCAATAAAAATAATGTATATTTAATTTTGTGAATATATTTTATAATTTTATTTTTCCAAATACATTATTCAAAAGCGATCTTCTAAATTAACATACATTTTTATAATTTTTAGCGATTTGTTTGAGCGTACTGTATAAAAATGACAAGCACATGTATCAACGCCATGATTTACATTATTTTGCGACCAACAACAAGATGTGAAATGGTGTCCATATACATTGGAAACTAGTGGTGTATCAGCAATCCTATTATTAAAATATTTTAATGACTCCTCCAGATATTCCAAGTGTTCAGGAAAAATTTGATGTTTAAACATTTTCAAAAAATTGTTTATTCTGGATACAAGTTGATTAATTGAAATGTTGGTTGTTATCTTCATTTTGTTATTGAGTGCAAGCATTTTGTATTATTTTGTTTGTTGCGCGGACGTCTGCTTGCAATGATTTTTGAAAATTGAATGAAGAAATGCTTCACAAATTCTTAGACGAGACGTTGAACTAATCCAGTCAATGGTGTGTATTCCACTAATCGGTCATGAATGAGAAGACAATATACCTTTGTATTCATCTCACTTGCTGCAGTTAGTTCAGTGGAAATTTTAACATCAATCGGACCTGATTTGACTGATTCATTCTGGTAGGACAATAGGAGCTTCACTCATAAATTCCATTGGAGATAGAAGTGCAGGAGACTCACGATTGTAGTAGCTCTCTTGAAATCTCAAATACATGTCATACAAGACGGCAAACCGATTTTCATTATATTTAATATTCAAATCCTCATAGGGGATACACTTCAGAATTTAAGTATACCTTTGCATTTCTCAAGTTGTTTGAAATTAGTTTTCCGTCCAATGTAAATGCAATAACAGCGAACCGCGGGCGTTCTCTATTTGCAGCCAGTTTAACGTTCCATACATGATGTGTTCCCTGCACCAATGTTGGATTTATATAACAATCCCAACTACGGAATGCTAGTGGAAGGGTGCTACCACTTTTAACCACACTAAACATTTTAATTTTAGCACTATCGCTTGGAACAATGTGAGGTACTTTCCAACTAATGTTATGTATAGCAATATCATGCACTTTACCTCCAACTGATTTAACATACATATCATCAGTATTTTTAGCTAGTAGGAGAATAAGTTCATGTTTACAATTTAATATGACTTTCTTATAGTCTTCAGCGAACCCCATTAACATTTTTAATGGTACTGAAAAGCTGAAATTTCCACCAGATTTGATATCCTCTCCTCCGCTCCACCCAGCATTCCGATAAAGATGTTCCTCCTGTTTTCCGATGGAGAGAAAGTTCTTGAGAGTCGAAGTAATACCAGTAAACCGTGTCCTATCCACTTCACATCCATTCAACTCATATCTTATTTCATCCAGAAAATAGGCCATGCAATTATTTTTGAGAAGACCTTCAACACCATTTGTGCTACGTGTTCCAGTATTTGAGTCAATGATTTTGCTAAGAGTTCCTTCAATGTTGAGATAACTTTCGTTTGGTAAGAGATATAAATCTTGGTTCTGTATTGTGATGCGAACCTCATCATTCGTTTTGAAGCTTTGCTGGTACGGATAATAAGTGTGAAATGTTTTCTTAACGATACTATCATCATTGATAGGTTTTTTCTTGAACATGGAAAATTTCATTCATTTAAATTTTATGTTAATTAAAGTTTATTGAAGACTAAATCCCAGTGATTTTAAAATCAATTTATTTTTTTAATGATAGAGCAGGTCGTTGATGTGTACCTCCTTGAGATGGTGGTGGTGCTTTCACTTCAGCTTTAGATTTAATAATGTGTCCAGTTGTGGGGTGTGTACGCTTTTATTGTAGATTATCATTCTGCTGGTCGTAAGTGTAGACGAATTGATACAGTTTCGCCACGCAAATTAACTAAAGCTCCGTTCTGATCCGTTATCCGTACTTCGAGTGTGCTTATTTCTCTGCAGTTGACAGGTAAATAAATCAAATTCCGTGGTGTAATGTTCATTTTATAACCAGGTGGAACATTGATTCCAAATTCATGAAGCACGTGATTCGGTCTATTCCCAACATACGATCCGCTAATAATGTTACATTCCAGTCTAACAGAATTTATTTTTAAAATATTCACAGGATTATCTGAGATGTAAATTTCATTATCATGTGGTCTTAATTTACGTCTACTAAATCCAAATAGTTGACCAATTGATCGTTCATGATTAAAATATACTGTTTCATTTTTTGTGAGAACTTGAACTTGTAATGTTATTATTGCAATCAATTTTTTATACTATCATGAAGACTATATTCTTTGAGTTTATTGATAATATATTTAATTATTTCATCGAGTTCATATGAACCCACAGGTATCTCTACAACTTTATTCCCAATATGAAATAGATTGTTTCCCCTATCAACATTTGGTATGCTATTAAAAGTATAAAAGTCGATGAGCGCACATTCATAATTACGCTTTAATTCAATTTGGGGAAAAAAGTTTTCAGTTATAACTGATGAGTTTCCAGTTAGTGCAATTGTTAATGATGTAGTCATTTTGAAGGTTGATTCTGAACTGTCTTGTTAACCATCATCTCAGTACACTTATATTATTATTTATTAAAGTATGATAAATTCATCAAATCCTTTTCTATAACGACCACTTTTCATATCATCATCCTTAGAAATTAGAAGAAATCCATATTTGTCCTCCCAACATTTTCGGGAAATATGTTTAAATGTTTCATAATTCATATCTGAGATGACATGGTCTCGATAAATATGATGCATATTTAAGTCATCCTGCTTAAACATTATAATGAAATTTGCATTATCCCGTATTAAATGTTTCGGTATACGTATAAGTTTGAGATAAGTAGAATGAGTCAATATTCCGATGTCTGCCCATGGCAAAATAATCACGAATATTATTTTGTTTTTCACATGCCACATCATCAAATATCATAACGGAATTATTTTTTGCTTCCAGCGGGATAAAACTGTGTCATTTGTCGAAAATGTGTAATATCCCATTCCACTTATCGGTTTAATAAGTTTTTTCAAATACTCATATTTCGGTTGAAACAAACTTTTTGAAAATACATAAATATTTTCAAATTTTATTCCATTTGGACTTTCGATTAGGCTTATCATCACATTCGTTTTCCCACAATTGGATGGACCGACAATTAATGCTCTAATTGTGTTCGGTAACAAAGTGCTGTGACGGGGATGTTTATTCTCTCCATGTCCACCACCTTCAATGTTTCTTACTGTGATGGTTTTATTTTGTCTTAATAAGCGCATGCTTATGAGTTATGACCTTCATTCAATGACAATCAACCATCAATTGCGGATGATATAAATATGGGGAAGCAGTTTTATAATGTAAAGAGTCATAAATCAAATGTCAAACAGGTGGTGGTGGTCTCATAAATAATTTAATAAACACTCTACCCTTTGAGGCTCATTTACCAGGATACAATTACTGTGGACCGGGTACAAAGCTAGAGGATCGTTTAGCACGTGGAGATAGGGGAACCAATGGTTTGGATGAGGCTTTGTAGGGAACACGATATTGCATATTCAAATAGTAAGGACTTAGTGAACGACATAAAGCAGACTCGGTTTTAATTGATAGGGCTTGGGATCGTGTGAAAGCGGTGAATAGTAGTATTGGTGAGAACGCAGCCTCATATTTGGTGACTAACATGTTAAAGGTAAAAAATTAGGGATGGGAGCAAAGCAGGAGAAAAGAAAGTAGTGAAAAAATCTTTCTCTTCAATAATCAAACAGGCTACCAGAGAATTGAAAAAGGATAATGACATATTGAATGCAAACTAAAATTGCACGCAAAGCAGTATCTAACTCAATGGGATGTAGGAAAAATGTTGTAGTTCCACGGGTTATAACCGTCCCTAAAGTTGGTGGGTTTTTGCCCTTAGTACCCATTCTAACAGCCCTTAGTGCGGTGGGTAGTTTAGCGTCAGGCAGCGCAGCGATAGTGAAGACTATTAACAATGCTAAGATGGCAAAACAACAGCTTGAAGAACAGAAGAGATACAACAAACGAATGAAAACAGTTGCGTTGGGAGCGGGGTTATTTTTACAGCCATACAAAAAGGGATATGGTATATCATTTTCAAAAAATATTCAAAAACAAAAATGCACCCAAAAAACTATTAAGTGAGCTACCCAAAAGAGCATTATCCAACTTTGATATAATGAGATTTGCTTTTAAGAATATCCCACATATTCGAGGAGTTTATATGAAAGATGAGTTACCCAAATTCCCTCATCATCTTGAGTGTGGAATAATAAACTTAGCAAACTCATCTTCAAATGGAACACACTGGGTAGCTTATTTTAAGAGAGGTTCACTCTCCTATTATTTTGATTCGTTTGGAAATTTACAACCTTTAGACGTTAGTTAGATGTTAGGAAAAAAATCTCACGTACAATTATCAACGTTTCAGAAATTTGGAACTGTAACTTTAGATATTATTTTCTTTTTTTTTTATTTATTTTTTGTTACTCAATACATCACCACACTAACATTCCATGCGTGTAGAGGATGTATCCATTGTATCCCTTTCCACTACACATGAGAGGGAAGTAGTGGGAGAAATCTGTTTATCAGACCTGGTTAAAATACCTGATCTGTTTATCGGCTTGAGACCTGGTTGAAATACCTGATCTGTTTATCAGACCTGGTTGAAATACCTGTTGCTATATCACCATATAAAATTGCATGTTAAATATTATGTAATTGTATTAAAAAACGTATAAATGACTACCTAATAATCTGATGTAGAAATAAGAATTTCAAGCAGGCTGATAAACACACCTGGTTGAAATAGCTGATCTGTTTATCAGATCTGATATGATATCAGTTTATTACCTGGTAAACAGTGAAAATAAAACCTGAAATTAATTTTTCCCAATTCATTCATTATTTATTTTCAAATTTTTCTATTTATTTAAATCTTAATTTTTAAGCTGAAAAAAACCCCAATCCCCATTTCCCATAAAAATTGATTTTTCTTTTTTTTCCTTTTATTATATGTATATTGATTTATTTATTCGAAAATTAAACTGGTATTTTATAATCAACCTCCACATTACCATCCACCCTTTTTGTTAGGCGGTATGCTTTCTGGGAAAACAGTTGAAAGTACGAGTCATCGATGTGATTGTATCTATCAGGAGATACGCAAAATTTTCCTCCAACTCAAGCAGAATATTGGTTCCAAACTTTCCTTTGACACGTTTTGCAGAGATAATGTTGAAGGGAACGTTCACATCCAGATCTTGAATTGGAGTTTACCCTTCACTCTACACGAGTTAAATGCAATCATCAATGGATCTCCTCAATGTCCCTTCAATAAGGTCGACATCCTCCTGAGTCAGTCCTATGGGCAACTGATTCGTTGTCTCATTGATGGGGGTGGTGGTGGGGATGATTTGATTTGCACTCATGATGATCATGATGATGAGTTGTTGTGGGATGCTTGTGGCTGGTAGTGCTGGTTCTCGGTGAGACTGCTGCTCGGTGAATGATATTTTTCCAAGACAAGCTGCTTGATTTTATACCATTCGAGGGACATTTCTCCCCCCCCACACTCCTCTCTCATGTAGTGTGGAAAGGGATACAATGGATACATCCTCTACACGCATGGAATGTTAAGTGTGGTGATGTAAGAGTCACGTCTCTTCAGCGAAATGAATTAGAGTCTAACAAAAATTGAAGGCACAAATGTCCACAGTTAACAGTTCCAAATTTCTGGAAACGTTGATAATTGTACGTGAGATTTTTTCCTAAAATATCTAACTACTTCTAAAGGTGGTTGTAAATTTCCAAACGAATCAAAATAATAGGAGAGTGAACCTCTCTTAAAATAGGCTACCCAGTGTGTTCCATTTGAAGATGAGTTTGCTAAGTTTATTACTCAAGATGATGAGGAAATTTGGGTAACTCATCTTTCATATAAACTCCTTGAAAATGTGGGATATTCCTAAAATGCAAATCTCATTATATCAAAGTTGGATAATGCTCTTTTTGGGTAGCTCACTTAATAGTTTTTTTGGGTGCATTTTTGTTTTTGAATATTTTTGAAAATGATATACCATATCCCTTTTTTGTATGGCTGTAAAAAATAGCCCCGCTCCCAACGCAACTGTTTCCATTCGTTTGTTGTATCTCTTCTGTTCTTCAAGCTGTTGTTTTGCCATCTTAGCATTGTTAATAGTCTTTACTATCGCTGCGCTGCCTGACGCTAAACTACCCACCGCACTAAGGGCTGTTAGAATAGGTACTAAGGGCAAAAACCCACCAACTTTAGGGACAGTCATAACCCGTGGAACTACAACATTTTTCCTACATCCCATAGAATATGTAAAGCGGCTTGTTCTTTTTCAATTCTCTGGTAGCCTGTTTGATTATTGAAGAGAAAGATTTTTCGCTACTTTCTTTTTCTCCTGCTTTGCTCCCATTCCGAATTTCTTTTTACCTTTAACATGTTAGTCTAAATATGACTAAATAATACTAAATATGAGGCAGCTTTCTCACCAATACTACTATTACCGCTTTCACACGATCCCAAGCCCTATCAATTAAAACCGAGTCTGCTTTATGTCGTTCACTTAAGTCCTTACTATTTGAATATGCAATATCGTGTTCCCTACAAGCCTCATCCAAACCATTGATTCCCCTATCTCCACGTGCTAAACGATCCTCTAGCTTTGTACCGGTCCCAGTAATTGTATCCTGTTAAATGAGCCTCAAAGGGTAGAGTGTTTATTAAATTATTTATGAGACCACCACCCTGTTTGACATTTGATTTATGACTCTTTACATTATAAAACTGCTTCCCCCATATTTATATCATCCGCAATTGATGGTTGATTGTCATTGAATGAAGGTCATAACTCATAAGCATGCGCTTATTAAGACAAAATAAAACCATCACAGTAAGAAACATTGAAGGTGGTGGACATGGAGAGAATAAACATCCCCGTCACAGCACTTTGTTACCGAACACAATTAGAGCATTAATTGTCGGTCCATCCAATTGTGGGAAAACGAATGTGATGATAAGCCTAATCGAAAGTCCAAATGGAATAAAATTTGAAAATATTTATGTATTTTCAAAAGTTTGTTTCAACCGAAATATGAGTATTTGAAAAAACTTATTAAACCGATAAGTGGAATGGGATATTACATTTTCGACAAATGACACAGTTTTATCCCCGCTGGAAGCAAAAATAATTCCGTTATGATATTTGATGATGTGGCATGTGAAAAACAAAATAATATTCGTGATTATTTTACCATGGGCAGACATCGGAATATTGACTCATTCTACTTATCTCAAACTTATACACGTATACCGAAACATTTAATACGGGATAATGCAAATTTCATTATAATGTTTAAGCAGGATGACTTAAATATGCATCATATTTATCGAGACCATGTCATCTCAGATATGAATTATGAAACATTTAAACATATTTCCCGAAAATGTTGGGAGGACAAATATGGATTTCTTCTAATTTCTAAGGATGATGATATGAAAAGTGGTCGTTATAGAAAAGGATTTGATGAATTTATCATACTTTAATAAATAATAATATAAGTGTACTGAGATGATGGTTAACAAGACAGTTCAGAATCAACCTTCAAAATGACTACATCATTAACAATTGCACTAACTGGAAACTCATCAGTTATAACTGAAAACTTTTTCCCCAAATTGAATTAAAGCGTAATTATGAATGTGCGCTCATCGACTTTTATACTTTTAATAGCATACCAAATGTTGATAGGGGAAACAATCTATTTCATATTGGGAATAAAGTTGTAGAGATACCTGTGGGTTCATGAACTCGATGAAATAATTAAATATATTATCAATAAACTCAAAGAATATAGTCTTCATGATAGTATAAAAATTGATTGCAATAATAACACATTACAAGTTCAAGTTCTCACAAAAAATGAAACAGTATATTTTAATCATGAACGATCAATTGGTCAACTATTTGGATTTAGTAGACCACATGATAATGAAATTTACATCTCAGATAATCCTGTGAATATTTTAAAAATAAATTCTGTTAGACTGGAATGTAACATTATTAGCGGATCGTATGTTGGGAATAGACCGAATCGTGCTTCATGAATTTGGAATCAATGTTCACCTGGTTATAAAATGAACATTACACCACGGAATTTGATTTATTTACCTGTCAACTGCAGAGAAATAAGCACACTCGAAGTACGGATAACGGATCAGAACGGAGCTTTAGTTAATTTGCGTGGCGAAACTGTATCAATTCGTCTACACTTACGACCAGCAGAATGATAATCTACAATAAAAAGCGTACACACCCCACAACTGGACACATTATTAAATCTAAAG
Source organism: Lordiphosa collinella (assembly GCA_018904265.1). NCBI lineage: Eukaryota > Metazoa > Arthropoda > Insecta > Diptera > Drosophilidae > Lordiphosa > Lordiphosa collinella. The sequence goes on from JAEIFV010000274.1 coordinate 62,459, forward strand.
CTGAAGTGAAAGCACCACCACCATCTCAAGGAGGTACACATCAACGACCTGCTCTATCATTAAAAAATAAATTGATTTTAAAATCACTGGGATTTAGTCTTCAATAAACTTTAATTAACATAAAATTTAAATGAATGAAATTTTCCATGTTCAAGAAAAACCTATCAATGATGATAGTATCGTTAAGAAAACATTTCACACTTATTATCCGTACCAGCAAAGCTTCAAAACGAATGATGAGGTTCGCATCACAATACAGAACCAAGATTTATATCTCTTACCAAACGAAAGTTATCTCAACATTGAAGGAACTCTTAGCAAAATCATTGACTCAAATACTGGAACACGTAGCACAAATGGTGTTGAAGGTCTTCTCAAAAATAATTGCATGGCCTATTTTCTGGATGAAATAAGATATGAGTTGAATGGATGTGAAGTGGATAGGACACGGTTTACTGGTATTACTTCGACTCTCAAGAACTTTCTCTCCATCGGAAAACAGGAGGAACATCTTTATCGGAATGCTGGGTGGAGCGGAGGAGAGGATATCAAATCTGGTGGAAATTTCAGCTTTTCAGTACCATTAAAAATGTTAATGGGGTTCGCTGAAGACTATAAGAAAGTCATATTAAATTGTAAACATGAACTTATTCTCCTACTAGCTAAAAATACTGATGATATGTATGTTAAATCAGTTGGAGGTAAAGTGCATGATATTGCTATACATAACATTAGTTGGAAAGTACCTCACATTGTTCCAAGCGATAGTGCTAAAATTAAAATGTTTAGTGTGGTTAAAAGTGGTAGCACCCTTCCACTAGCATTCCGTAGTTGGGATTGTTATATAAATCCAACATTGGTGCAGGGAACACATCATGTATGGAACGTTAAACTGGCTGCAAATAGAGAACGCCCGCGGTTCGCTGTTATTGCATTTACATTGGACGGAAAACTAATTTCAAACAACTTGAGAAATGCAAAGGTATACTTAAATTCTGAAGTGTATCCCTATGAGGATTTGAATATTAAATATAATGAAAATCGGTTTGCCATCTTGTATGACATGTATTTGAGATTTCAAGAGAGCTACTACAATCGTGAGTCTACTGCACTTCTATCTCCAATGGAATTTATGAGTAAAGCTCCTATTGTTGTTGTGGATCTCTCCTACCAGAATGAATCAGTCAAATCAGGTCCGATTGATGTTAAAATTTCCACTGAACTAACTGCAGCAAGTGAGATGAATACAAAGGTATATTGTCTTCTCATTCATGACCGATTAGTGGAATACACACCATTGACTGGATTAGTTCAACGTCTCGTCTAAGAATTTGTGAAGCATTTCTTCATTCAATTTTCAAAAATCATTGCAAGCAGACGTCCGCGCAACAAACAAAATAATACAAAATGCTTGCACTCAATAACAAAATGAAGATAACAACCAACATTTCAATTAATCAACTTGTATCCAGAATAAACAATTTTTTGAAAATGTTTAAACATCAAATTTTTCCTGAACACTTGGAATATCTGGAGGAGTCATTAAAATATTTTAATAATAGGATTGCTGATACACCACTAGTTTCCAATGTATATGGACACCATTTCACATCTTGTTGTTGGTCGCAAAATAATGTAAATCATGGCGTTGATACATGTGCTTGTCATTTTTATACAGTACGCTCAAACAAATCCCTAAAAATTATAAAAATGTATGTTAATTTAGAAGATCGCTTTTGAATAATGTATTTGGAAAAATAAAATTATAAAATATATTCACAAAATTAAATATACACATTATTTTTATTGGTAAAGGAAATGGGATTTCTTTTTCAGATTTTTTTATTTTTTTCCAATTTCTGAATTGGAAATATTGGGCGGATTGAATTTGTCTCTTTTGAGTGGATGGGATGGAAGGTGACCTTTTTCCATCATTTTTGAATAATTTTAATTGGGTATGTCGCACGTATTGTGCTGTGCGATCTTACCCATCACCCCATCCCTTGTGTGTGGTGGTCTCACGGATGTATGGCACGTGAGGTATCGTTTGATCGTTTGACTGGAGTGTGACCCATTACCCATTCATCCAAAACAATATGCAGGTGGTATGAGTGACCTTTTCTCATCATTTTTGTATAATTTTTTTGGGTATGATGCACGTTAGGTGGAATGGGAGGGAACCCATCACCCCAACCCTTGACTGTGGTGGTCTCACGGATGTTGAGCACTTCAGGTGGCGTTGATCGTTAAAGAGGAATGTGACCCACAACCCCACCCCTTGTGTGTGTGTCAGGTGACCGCACGTGTTTGTGTGATGTGTAAGCGCACGTGATCGGCATGAGATAATCCTTAATTGGTGGAAATACGTTGTGACCCGCCACCCCACCCCTTGTGTGTGTGTGTGTCAGGTGACCCCACGTGTTTGTGTGATGTGTAACCGCACGTGATCGGCATGAGATATTCCTTGATTGCTGGAAATACGTTTCTGTGGTGTGTCGTGTGATCACTCCCTCCCATTCACACTCATGGTGGAATGGGGGATCAATGGGTTAGGGATTGGACACACTTTTCTCACGAGTCCTCACGTCACGTAATCAGTGACCCTAATTAAATTTGAATATTAGGCGGGTTTTTATTGATTTTTTATTGACTTGTTACCTCTGAACCCTAATTAATTGTATTTCAACACACGTTTCTCAAGAGTCCTCACATCACGTATTCAGTGACCCTAATTAAATTTGAATATTAGCCGGGTTTTTATTGATTTTTTATTGATTTGTTACCTCTGAATCCTAATTAATTGCATTTCAACACACGTTTCTCACGAGTCCTCACATCACGTATTCGGTGACCCTAATTAAATTTGAATATTACCCGGGTTTTTATTGATTTTTTATTGATTTGTTACCCTGAACCCTAATTAATTGCATTTTTATTAGGGAACCCTTTGACAGGTTGACAGGTTACCCTAATTAAATGTAATTTATTACCCCCATTTCCCGGAAGTGTGTGCTGGAAGTGAGGTTTTCATACTACTCACCTGTGCTCTGAAGGGTTTCTTCTTCATTTGATAATATCTCAAACCGATTACAAGAAGAGGTAGAATCATTCCCGATTACAGACACATTCTTGGGAGGAAAGCGAAGTTTGGTTTTTTTGTTAGAAAATTTGTGAGATTGAGGAAGAGGAGGACGTTTTAGCCTTGAAGTGGACCAAGGAACGATCGGAAGGCTTGGCCAATCTTCTTGCTGGTCAGTAGATGGGCGGAAATTGATCTCTAAAATGGAAGATTCACCATTGATCTGGCTCTTAATGCTATTATTGGGATTAACAACGGGATCTGCAGAACCAGAAACATTAGACTGCAGATGGGCAGTGCTTTAAGAGGTGCGGTCGCCTTTGATAGTAGTAGACTCTGCGTAATCCGTGTCCATAGGCATAACAGCATCCTTTGACTTACCACTGTTGACCAAGAAGGAAGACATATGGTGCCTGAATCTTGCAAAAGCCTCTCCGCTGGCTTGGCTGCCTCCATTTGCCGATGTTGCCATATAAGGATTACTTATAAGGGCTGTGGTGGACGTTGTTGTTACTGTTGTTGTTGTTGTAGAGGGAGTCCACAGAGCTGTTGTTGGGGAGTGCAAGGCTGTAGCACCGTTGCCCACAGCTGGCTCTCGTTTCTTTTTCAGTACATATGGGGCAGATGATTTCCTATGATTCAAGATGGATGCATCGGGAAAACAGGTGAACTATTTAAAGCCGAATATGGGGCTTCCGTTACATCTGACCATTTTGAACAAGTATCAGACTCCTCCCTTGGAGTGAGGCTCCCTATCTTTGTCTCCCTGTTCACAGCCTTTAACGGATGGGATGTTGATTGGGGAGAACGATCCCTGGACGGGGTGATTTCAGAGCTCTCTGTCGCTGTGTCTGAAGATGTAACATACGACTCACACCTACGGCTCGAATTCATTTTAATTTCAAAGGCACTGGCATGCAGCCAGTGCCTCGCGGGGAATCGCGTAATAACCCAAATATGGGGATTGGTCGGATGTCCAATAGACGCGAGAACAGTCTAACTGATGCAAGCTTTTAATACAAATTTTTCGGAAAAAAAGAATATTTTAATAAATTTAAATTTTTGTCTAGCACACACTTCTGACTTGTTAAGCGTCAAGGAAGTTGCAAATAACAGTAAAAATCTATATTATTGTATATGTAGCTCCCTAAATTTTTATTCGAGATTGCAAAATAAGACACTGCTGGAAAGGTCTTACTTCTCTCTTTCTAACACATTAACGTATTAACTTCTGTAGGATGCATAGTTTAAGACATATGACTATTTACACTCCTTGTCACTTGAATAGGACACCCTGTACACTCTTTTTTCAATTGCTTATAGCTCAAAAGCGAAATGATAAAATAACGGAATTTTTGCACGTTCTCTTTGTGCAACTATTTATCACTCTCAGCAACAAGCTGCAAGTTCTGGAAAACAGCCGTTATATTAATTTCTTGCTTTATGCTAGAATTCGCTTGAAATTGAGTCAATATTTTTGTGTCACTTGAATAGAACATGCGTTTAGTCTGATCGTTTACTTTCGCGCGTGCTCATGCTGATTCGCTGATTTAACTTTTTTTGTGATTTTCGACGATTGTCTTTAAAATAAAATTAAAATGGGTCGCGGAAAAGCCTTATCTGAGGAGGAAAAAGGAAAAATAAAGGCATACAAGGACTCTGGCCTAAACTCTGGCAAAAATTGCAAAAAAAATCAACAGGAGCCGACATGTTATATCGGGATTTTTACAAAATGAGTCAGAATATGGAAAAAACATGAAAGGCCGCACGCACAGTGTGCTTACCGAATCGGAAAGACGCCTCATACTAAGAAAAGCTTCAAATTCTCACGACTCCGTGGCGAAGATTCGTGAAGAATGCGATGTAAATGCTAGCCTATCCACTGTTCATCGCGTCATTTCTAAGGCTGAACATCTAAAGAGGTTAAAAATAAAGAAGAAGCCTCCCCTTAACCCGGCAAGAAAAGCGCATCGCCTCAATTTTTGTCGCGAGCATGTGACCTGGACCTCGTAGTGGCATAGCGTGGTCTTCTCAGATGAAAAAAGTTTAATTTAGAAGGCCCAGATGGCTATAGTTATTATTTCCATGATCTGCGCAAGGAACCCCATCATTTGGACCGTCTGCATAGCCGAGCTGGAGGTGTTATGGTGTGGGGGGCCATTTCCTTCTATGGCACCTGCAAACTAAAATTTTTGTCAGCAACGATGAATGCGGTGTGCTACAAGGAAATATTAAAAGAGGCGTTTCCATATTTTCACAACCTTTTTGGGTCTCTGCCATGGATATATCAACATGATAACGCGCCGATCCATACTGCTCGGGTTGTTAAATCTTATATACAGAGCCAAAATGTGGAACTTTTAAGCTGGCCGCCCTACTCACCCGATTTAAATATAATAGAAAATGTTTGGGGATGGCTGACACGTGAAATCTATGGCTCAGGAAAGCAATATTCGAGTGTTCCCGAACTTATAAAAGCAGTTGAATTAGCTTGGGACTCGATTTCATTAAATTACTTGGCCAGCTTGTATCAATCCCTTCCAAACCGGATGACTGAAGTTTTGGAACGGCAAGGTGGCTCGACGCATTATTAAACATATTTTTTTTCTTCTAAATTACATCGATGCCCTATATTTAAGTTATATTTATGTTAAAAATAATCTGAGATCTCTGAAATGCTTTTTTGTTTAAGTGTCCTATTCAAGTGACGCAATATTTGAGCCCCTAAATTGGACGGATTATGTTTAAAATTTTTTTGTTAATAGTTAAGGCTGTACCATGAAGAATTCCAGCTGGTTAAGACAATGCAATTAAATTATCTTTAACTTAAAAAAAAATTAAGTCTCTACCATCATTGGTTTGGGAGCAGTGGGCGATCGAAAACACACTTAGGGGGTGTCCTATTCAAGTGACGAGGAGTGTAACTCAATCAAAAACGGTTTTTTAACAGTTATTTAAAATTTTGATGTGTACAAAAAATTTGTGGTATGCCACAATGTTTCATTCAACTATATCTGCAACACTCAGAAAAAATGACGTTCTGAAAGGCAGCCCCAATTTCTTACTTTTATACCCAATCCGTTCTTGACTTTTCCGTTCTTAAAACAAGACCCCGTTCTTAAAAGTTCTTAAAAGTATACAAACGTTCTAAATCGTCGAACAAATTAAGAAAACTCGTTCTCAAATTAACCGACAAGTCCGACATGATGATGATCGCTAACAACAAAATATATTTAAAGTTTGGGATCAACTATGTTATATTATTATCAATAACATGACTAAGGATATAGTTCAAGTATCTAAATAAAAAAAATAATCAGTTAAACTAAAAAAAACAAAATGTCGTTCTAAAATCATGAGCATTTGGTCATGTTTTGGTTCTTATTCTCCGATTATAAAAGATAAAGTGAAATGAAATGGAAAACGTAAAGGAGTTGATAAAAGACGAAAAATAATATATTAATTTAATGATTGTTACCTTTTTGGAGAATTTAACTTCCATAAAAACGAAGAGAGCTCTCTAAGGAAAAAATATAAGGAGCTATATATATTAAATATATATTTTGTCCATTATATTACGACGATTTTGACGAAAAAAAAATGGATTTAGTTAACACTGCGCAATTATTATACTGAACTCTTTTATTATTGTTAGGCTGCAATGAATAGCGAGGTGACCGTGGTCGAGTGCATACGTCCATTTGTTCAGTCGCCGAGTTCAAGTCCCAGACAAGGTAAAGTGAAACCATAATTTTTAATGATTTAATAAAATTGAGCCCAGCCATAATGGTCCGCTGCTGCTGCGTTTTCTCCTCCCCGGTGTTTGCTATCATAATGATGACACAATAGTGTTTACGAGTACATTGATGTTAAGGCTTCGTTAATTAACACCGACTTCAACTTACGCTCTCGTTTTTTTGGTTCCATGTCTGTTTAACACAAAACAATTTTAACACGTCGATCAAACACAAGTCATTTCAACACAAAACAATTTCTACACACGTCAATTCAACATACGTCGATTTAACACAGCACAAATTTAACACTAGGAACTTTAACACATTACAATTTTAGCACAATACAAGTCTTACACAACCAATTTTAACACAGTTCAATGTAATCATTCGTCAATTTAAAACACAACAACTTGAGCACTAACAAATTGATTTAAAGTGATCTTATGACCTTCAAGACGGGACTTGAATTTTGTAGAATAAAACTGGAAGTTATTTGCCCTAATGAAAGTGAAAGCGTTTGCGACAAACTGCGAATTTTTTTCCGTGGACCCCTCATTCCTTCACAATGCCTAGCGCTTAATATGGATGAAACTGAGCAAATATTTCAAAATCCATTTTTGTTTGCAGCGCAATTCAATTTTTCTTCGTTGAAAAGAAAAGGGTACAAAGATTCCAAGTGTATATAACCCGAATACATTTCTGCGCGTTAATTTAACACACGTCATTTCATCGTATACAAATTTAACACTCGTCAATGTAAAATATGCAAAACTACGAGAGTAGTAAATTATGACCCAATAAGAGTGCACGATTAAATTACAATTTTGGCGGTTGCCACAATGATAGCGTTATTCACTTGTGTAGAGCTCCAGAGTATACTGTACCAGAGGTACACAGAGAATATTTAGTTTGTGCAAAAGTATGTAACTGCAAAGTACATATATTCTTGATCAGCATCAACGGCCGAGTCGATACAGCCATGTCCGTCTGTACGTCCGTCCATCTGTCTGTCCTTCCGTATAAACATACAGATCTCAGAGATGGTAAGAGATAGAGGTTCATGCATGGGACATATGCTTTACATACTTGCAGGCAGATCAAGATTAATTTAAATATTGGCCACGCCCCCTCCCGCCCCCGCAATTTTGAAAAAAGCTCATATCTGCCACAGAGGTGTACCTTGTAGACATGAAGTAATTTAAATGACAAAGAGAACCGTCAAAGTAATATAGTTTTATGTGTTCCTGTTGAAAAAAATGCGCCGCAGGCAAAATTTTTTAAAAATCGCGCGATTTTTAAAAAAATTTTGTTTGCATATTCAGAGCGTCCCAGAAATTTCTTCCAACCAAATTCCAACCCAAAACCAATTCTCGGTGTCCTAGAAATCTCTTTCGGTTGGTTTCAAACTCAAGTATTTTGTTAAGAGATTTGGAGAAACCAACCCAAACCAAAAAACAAACAATCAACGCGACTTCGCTAACCTACGCAAACTTAGCGAACTTGGCAAAGACACAAACAGGGCTGGCAAGTCTGAAACCATCAATATAGCTATGAACAAAATCTGTTGTCAATTATTTGCGAGCGACGCAGCCCTGTTTTTGTAGTTGGAACATACTCTTATACACACACCTTCTAACTAGACTTTCTAATGAGAAAATGAAATCCCTCGAAGTTCTGGGACACCGACGGATTTTCGAGCGATTTGCAAACCAACCGAAGCCAAAATCTCTAGAGATTTCCAGGACACCCCGACATACTTTATAGGGTCGGAAATACTTCCTTCTGGCTGTTACATACTTTTGCACAAACTTAATATACTCTGTGTACCTCTGGTACAGAGTATAAAAATACAAAATTTAAAAAAAGAGAATTTATGGTGCGGTTAAGAAGTTCTCGGCCTTCATAGAAAGGTCTCAAAAAAAAAACGGGTGACACGTCTGTTTAACACACATACAATTTCACCCAACACACAAACTAATCACAACACAAAATCTACACGGGCAATTTCAACACAAGCAAGTTCTACACTATGCAATTTTAACACAAGACAATTTTTTCTTATTCAATTCCAACACATGTCAATTTAACACATATCAAAAAATAAAACAAGGAATTTTAACACAATTCAACTTTAACCAGAGTCAATTCATCACACCAATTTATTATTTTCCACAATTTAAACATCAACATAGCTCTGATCATCAAATCGACAATTTAGTTATTTTGGTTTTTTTTATTGATTTGAAATCAGATTAGTCGCAGATGTCAATGTAAACAAACCAAAAATGGTAAACTTTAATTGTTAAAAATATTATTTAAAATTCCGCTCCATTTTGTCAATAGTCAAAGATGTAAACCCCAAATCGCGCGATTTTTAAAAAAAAATTTTGTTTGCAGCGTAGAATAATATTATGTGTTCTTGTTAAAATAGCGCTAGTTTCAGCCAGCGCCCTGCATTTATATTTACTAGTGTATTCCACATATCTCCATTGCATTTTGTCTTTACCCACTCCTAAAAAATTATAAACGTATCCTTTATGAACTAATTGGGGTTTACATCTTTGACTATTGACAAAATGGAGCGGAATTTTAAATAATATTTTTAACAATTAAAGTTTACCATTTTTGGTTTGTTTACATTGACATCTGCGACTAATCTGATTTCAAATCAATAAAAAAAACCAAAATAACTAAATTGTCGATTTGATGATCAGAGCTATGTTGATGTTTAAATTGTGGAAAATAATAAATTGGTGTGATGAATTGACTCTGGTTAAAGTTGAATTGTGTTAAAATTCCTTGTTTTATTTTTGATATGTGTTAAATTGACATGTGTTGGAATTGAATAAGAAAAAATTGTCTTGTGTTAAAATTGCATAGTGTAGAACTTGCTTGTGTTGAAATTGCCCGTGTAGATTTTGTGTTGTGATTAGTTTGTGTGTTGGGTGAAATTGTATGTGTGTTAAACAGACGTGTCACCCGTTTTTTTTGGAGACCTTTCTATGAAGGCCGAGAACTTCTTAACCGCACCATAAATTCTCTTTTTTTAAATTTTGTATTTTTATACTCTGTACCAGAGGTACACAGAGTATATTAAGTTTGTGCAAAAGTATGTAACAGCCAGAAGGAAGTATTTCCGACCCTATAAAGTATGTCGGGGGTGTCCTGGAAATCTCTAGAGATTTTGGCTTCGGTTGGTTTGCAAATCGCTCGAAAAATCCGTCGGTGTCCCAGAACTTCGAGGGATTTCATTTTCTTATTAGAAAGTCTAGTTAGAAGGTGTGTGTATAAGATTATGTTCCAACTACAAAAACAGGGCTGCGTCGCTCGCAAATAATTGACAACAGATTTTGTTCATAGCTATATTGATGGTTTCAGACTTGCCAGCCCTGTTTGTGTCTTTGCCAAGTTCGCTAAGTTTGCGTAGGTTAGCGAAGTCGCGTTGATTGGTTTGTGTATTGGATTGGGTTGGTTTCTCCAAATCTCTTAACAAAATACTAGAGGTTTGAAACCAACCGAAAGAGATTTCTAGGACACCGAGAATTGGTTTTGGGTTGGAATTTGGTTGGAAGAAATTTCTGGGACGCCTCCGAATATATTCTTAGTCAGCATCAACAAGCGAGTCGATCTAGCCAAGTCCGTCTGTCCGTCCGTCAGTCTGTCTGTCTGTCCGTCTGTCCGTATGAACAAACAGATCTGAGAGATGGTAAGAGATAAAAGTTCGACGTGTATAGGACAAAAACTTCTTATACTTGAAGGCAGATGAAGTTTATTTTCAATTTTGGCCACGCCACCTCCCGCCCCCGCAATTTAGAAAAAACCTCATATCTCCGGCAGTTTTATTGATAGAAGGTTCAAACCTTCTGGACAAATTTTGAAATCAAGATTATTTATCGATCCGCCAAGGGAATGATAAAGATCGTATGAACGGTTGTCGAGTTATTAGGAAAACAAACAATTATGGGCAGCACCGGTCGCAACGGTGATGTGCAGCACTGCGCAGGTACAGCGTACACTATTGTCGGGCTTGACCGACTTTTTTCTTGTTTCCAATGACAAATACAAAAAACAGAATTTTAAAATCTTTAGTCGATTCTTACCATGATTTATAAAAAACATGAGAAATTCGGACGTCCATCCCAATCACAAAAATTAGCAGTCAGGTTGCACATTACAATCATTCTCAACAACAATCGAACAACTCCTAGCTTATCAATACGCACTGGGGGCATGAAATAACGCCATGTGAAATAGCGCCCGGGGCGATATTTCCCTCCTAATAACGATATGCGGGCTTTATTTCACTTTAAGAAGTGGCGCTATTGCGCTTTCGTTCATCAATGGCGTAATTTCTCCTTTGTGATTGAAAAGAAAATATTAATAAAATGAACGGGAGCGAAAGATGGACGGACGGACAAGGCGTTATTTCCTTTTCAAAAAATGAAATTAAGCCAAGCGGGAGCTATTTTACTTTTCTGATTTAGAAGAATAGGATTAAAAGCCGAAGAAAAGTACTATGGATATTTTAAGGAAAACGGAAAAAGGATGAGTAAAATTTGAGCGAATCAGTTGCAATTTATAGAACCCGGCAATTTTGAAAGTCCCTTTAAGGCCCGTTTTCTCATGTTCCTGTTTTTGTTAATCCAGGTGGATCTTGCGCGTTTGCATAGCTCATGCTCAAGATGAACAGTGCAAATTCACCAAATCCACCAAGATTTGCAAAAACAGGAACATGAGAAAACGTCCCTTAGTCTCTAGGTTAGGTAAGGTTAAATAGACTGCTCGGCAAAGGCCGAGTTCACCCAGAGGCCTTTTGGCCCATTGTGATGCCTAGTAAAGGGGCGGGGGGAGTGGGAGGGGAGGGGGTAGTGGGAATTGACGGTCAGATTCTGCGCAAACTCTCTATTTAAACCATTTTGAGGAGTCTACAAAAATAGCCAGGTCCTCTAGGGGCACATTTGCCAGACTGCCCAGGTCTTCAAAGAAGGGTTTGCCCAGATGCTGGGTGCGTTTCCTAAGAAGTGCAGGGCAGTCGCATAGAAGGTGATGGATGCTTTCTATTTCCTCCTCGTTCCCACAGCTACGGCAGAAGTCATGGTGGGGCACGCGCATCCTGGTGGCCATTTGACCGATGGTGCAGTGCCCCGTTATTACTCCTACCATAGTTCTCATCCTGTTCTTGCTAAAGTGCAGGAGTTGGGAAGTTCTTTTGGGTGAGTATCTGGGCCAGAGTGATCGGGAGATGTGACAACCGGGTGCGAGGTCCCATTGTCGTTCTGCCCTATTTCTGGCCCTCCACTTCAATTCCGTCATGATGTCCTGCAGGGGGTCTTTGAATGTCCGTAACCGCTTGCGTCGCTGGCAGCGCTGAGCTGTTCCTAGCGCACTCGTCTGCTCCCTCGTTGCCCGGTATGCCTGCGTGACCAGGTACCCAGACGAGGGTGATAGAGTGCTGTTGGATTTGGTTCAGTGCTGTCGCCGTGCTGCGGACTAGGACGCTCTTTGTTGCGTTTGATGACAGAGCCTTAATAGCCGCCTGGCTGTCGACCAAGATTGAAATGTTCCTTGGAGTTTCATCCAAGGTGTATATTAATTTAGCCGCCTGCCAGATAGCATAAATCTCTGCCTGAAAAACGCTACACCAGTTTGGTAGACGGAATGAGAGCTGTGTCGCAAGTTCTTCGGAGAAGATGCCTGCTCCTGTGCCTTCTTCCGTTTTTGAACCGTCTGTATAGATGGATAGCTCGTTCTCCCTGATGGTAGTGTCTTGCTTCCATTCTTCTCTCTCTGGGAACCGTGTTCTAAAGTTGTCGTTCCATTTCTGAACTGGTATGCAGTAGTCACTTCCCTTTGCCTCTGCGCTTATTTCTACTTCCTGTAGGATACTGCTGTGGCCTGAAGTAGATGCTTTGAGAAGTTTCAGTTCCCGGAGTCTTACTGCGCTTCTCGAAGCTTCACACTTCAGGAAAGTGTCTACTGGTTCCAGGTTCAGGGCCGCCTGGGGTGTGGATCGCAGGGATCCTGTAATGCCCAGGCAAGCTGCTCTTTGTACCTTATGGAGGATGTTTAGGTGGGATTTGGTGTTGGCCGCCTTCCGCCATAACAGCGTTCCATAGGTAAGGATAGGTCTGACGACTGCTGTGTATAACCAATGAATGATATACGGTTGCAGTCCCCACTTCCTACCAAAGGTCTTTTTGCAGGCATAGTACGCGCCTAATGCCTTCTTCATTCTTTCCTCAGAGTTTCTCTTCCAAGAGAGTTTTGAGTCAAGAACGACGCCCAGATATTTCGCTTTGTTGACCCGATTGAGCTGCGTTCCCCCAATGGATGGGAGTGTGAACTCAGGGATCTTGTATTTCCTTGTGAACAGCACCAGTTGGGTCTTCTGTGGGTTGACCCCTAGACCGTTCTGGTGTGCCCATCTTAGGGTTCTGGCAAGGGCAGATTCCAATAGCTCACTGATTGTGGGTAAGAATTTACCCGTTACCATTAGAACCAGGTCATCTGCATATGCTGTCACCCTACATCCGTTAAACTTCAAGGTAAGAAGAAGTTCGTTGAGAACCAGGTTTCAAAGAAGCGGGGATATGACTCCCCCCTGCGGAGTTCCTCTCGTTGTTCTTCTTCTTACGTTGCTTGCACAGAGAGTGGAGTTGATCACTCGGCTGCTAAGCATGTTCCTTAGCCAGTGAGTAATCATCGGGTGTGAGCCGATATTGGCAAGAGCAGCCGTAATCGACTCGGTCCTGACGTTGTTGAAAGCTCCCTCGATATCGAGGAAGGCCGCCAACGCAAACTCCTTCTGATTCAGCGATTCAGCGATTCCAATGCTCCCTACCACTTCATGTAGTGCGGTGTCAACGGATCTACCCTTAAGGTAGGCGTGTTGCGCACTGCTGAACATTCGTGGTGTGAGCTTACTTCTCAGGTGGAGATCCAGGAGTCTTTCCATCGTTTTCAGAAGAAACGAAGATAGACTGATGGGTCTGTAGTCCTTCGGAGAGTTGTGGTTTATCTTCCCTGCCTTGGGGATGAAGACCACTCTCACCTCTCGCCAGCTTTCTGGGATGTAACCCGTGAGGAGACATCCCTTCAAAATCTTGGTCAGCCATGGCAGTAGATTTAAGATCGATACTTGCAGCATGACTGGTCGGATGTCATCCGGTCCTGGTGATTTAAAGGGTTGGAATGACTTGATAGCCCAGAATATCTTTTCCTCAGTGATGATTTCGTCAATCATCGTCGTGTCTATTTCCCCAGGTGCCTCGCTGATTTGTAGCTCAGTTGACCCGACCTCTGGTTCCGCCTCTAGGCAACCTAGAAAATGCGTATTCACCAGCAGTTCCAGAGACTCTTGGCTGTTTTTTGCGTAAGTTCCGTCCGGATTACATAGTAACTCCGGGTTGGATGGATCTTTAGCCAGCACACGTCGAAGTCTGGACGCTTCACTGGTGCTGGCAATATCCTCGCAAAATTTAGCCCACGAGTCTCTTCTTGCCTTCCGACACGCCTCTTTGAATTTAGAAAAACCCAGTCGGTAGGCGACCCAGTCTTCTTGCTTGTTGGTCGATTTTGCTTTATTGAAGAGCTTCCTCGTTTCCTTCCTAGTCTGGCCGAGCTCCGATGTCCACCACACTTTGTGGTTGGGCTTTGGGGGTCGACTAACCGGGCAGGATTTAAGAAACGCCCTGCTTAGCCCGTCTGTTATGGTCTGGGTGCATTCTTCAAGTGCGCCAGGCTGCAACAACTCTGCGTCCGGAGGATCGGGAAGTGTTTGACTGACTGTTCTTGCGAATTTTTCCCAGTTTGTCCGTTTAGGGTTCCTATAGGGAGTCGGCTTCTCTCTGCACCAGTTGACATCGAACCGTATCCTGTAGTGGTCCGAAAAGGAGCACTTGGTGGATGCGTGCCAGTTGTCGACGGTCAGAGAGCCTCTGCTTAGCGCTACGGTTATGTCTATAACCTGAGCCCGATCCTTATTCCGGAAAGTGGGGTGTTCTCCCCTGTTACACAGAATAAGGTTTGTGCTCAAAATGTAGTCTAGCAGTGCCTCTCCTCGTTCGTTAATGCCCGTACTACCCCATATGGAGTGGTGGGCATTCGCATCGCACTCCAGGACCCTGAGGTCCTTGTCGCTGTAATGAGAAGAGAAAAGCACGTTAAGCTCGGTTCTTGCCACGATACATGTTCTCGGCTTACCCACGTTTTTGGGGAAGAACCCTTTCACCTAGGATCCAGGGTTCCTGGACGAGTGCAACATCAACCCTCTCCTCCTCCATGAATCGTAGTAGGTCAACAGAGGGTACCATGGAGTGATGAAGATTAATCTGCACCACTCTTAGATTGTTCTGTTGACCTATCATCCTAGCTCAGAAGTATTGCCCGAAGGCAGCCCAGTCCAAGCTTCATCTGGCCTTGCTTCTTCAGGATGAGGCTCTCGGATTCCCGACCAATGCTGATCCAGAGATCCTTGCCGTTTCCTTTGTCGCGCGCCAGCCCTCTCAGGATGGTCCAGTCGTCGGTTCCGTACTCCTTGTTCTGACCATGTTGAGTATGGTTCGGTCCTCCAGGATTGGAGGTGGGATCCATACCTTCATGACCGAACGTACAGGAACATGGTTCGGTGGTACGACGTCGATCTTTGCGCCAGGCCAAAGTTCACCAACGCCGTGAATTGTGTCGGTGAGAAATCTCAAGGATTCCTCGTTGACACAAGCCACGACCTTAGAGCCCTTATACCACTTGACGCCCTCAAACTCAGCTAGAAATGAATCTTCGCCACGTGGCATGGCATCGTGGATGGCCTGCATGATGACTCCCTCCAGGATGAGCCAATTTTCGGCTGAGAGCTTCCCTTCCGGGTTGCTTCGGTCGATAATGGCTATCGTAAGCTCCGGTTTTGAGCTGAAGCTGGCCAGAAGGTCTTCTGGTCTGCTTCGCTTGTTTTCCGGGGCCTTGGATGAGTCATCAGATCTTTGCCGCTTCGAATTTCCACCCCTTTCGCCATCCGGTCTCTCCTTTTGGGAGAGTGTGGTCAGCGTAGGGGGTGGTCTTCTGCGGTGCTTCCTGTCCCCAGTGGATGCTTTGGCTGCCTTCGACGTGGACGGAGATTCCGTCTTTGCCGCAGTTTCCGGTGCTTCCACTTGGGCCGTCGTACTCTGTGCTGGTGCTTGGTCCGAGCTATCCTTAGACAGCCGGTTGTAGCGGCGCACTTTGTACTCGTGCTTCTTTTTGAGTGCCTTCTCCTTTGCAGTCATCGACTCCTGGGTGCGGCCCTCAAGTGTCCTGAGAAACTTGAGCGATGCCTTGTACCCTGAGCGCTGCTTGCGGTGAGAAGCCACTTCCTTCTTGTTCTCCGCCGGAGCCGTGGCCGATGCAGTCTCACCCACTTTCGGTGGCTCGTCGTTGACAGGCATGCGAGCAAGCGCAAGCGCGAGCTCTTCGTCTGTCATTGACGGGCCTGTGAAAATGAATTCGCCATTTTCGACCTCCGGCTCCATGTCCACCCCATCTTGACGATGAAGTGCACCTTCACTTGCCACATTACACAATGTGGAGGCCAAGTGGTCCACCTCCACACTGGGTCTCTAACTTTAACTCCTTTTACAATTTTCTCTTTTCTTTGCATTTTTTGAGGGAGACAAAAAAATGCGGGGTCAAATAAATATAAAATATACATGGAATACGAGTGATGAAAGCGATTTCTTGCTTTGGGATTGACATTGAATCGGCGCCAATTTTTTTTTTCAAATTTCTTTTACACTATATTTTTCATTTCTCTCATTGCGTATTCCCGAAAAAAATTTATTTCCTTCGGTTAAGTTTGCTATACAAGGGTTATCTGGTCACTTTGACTATGATCCCGTTCAGGACCGACTTAAAGTGAGTGAACTTAAGAAATTGTTCAGGTCTTACTATTAGTAATATGGCCAGAAAGGTTTACTTCTATAAATTTTGAAGACCTATGTAACCTAAATGGTTCCATCTTTATTGATCACAATAATTGATCTTATACCTATAAATACTGCAAGGAAAAAGTATTTGCGTCTATGGTGTACACTGCAGAACATTAACTGCTACGAGGCTACCTTGCAAACTTGCAACTTCATGGAACACCCGGTACGAGCGAAGCTCTTTACGACGGATGAAATTACAAAACTTGCTTTGTTTTGCACCTAGGAAAATCGATGTTGACGATAGAGCTACATATTTTTCTTTTTAAATTTTCCATTTTAATCAAAGAATTTGTTGCTGAATATTTAAATTCAACATTGATTTTTGAAGTATTATAAAATCATAGTGGCCTGGCCGGGTGGCTCAGCGACTAGTGTGCGCGACCGCTTAGCATAAGGTCGTGGGTTCGATCCCGCCTCGGAACATCTAATGAAAAGTTTTTTTCTTTGAATAAAACTTTACACCCGGCCACACCTCTTAGCTGTTGGCGCCAGCTTTGCAGTAATTAGCCATCAAAAAGCTTCTCAAACTGCCGTTCGGATTCGGCATTAAACAGTAGGTCCCTTTCTCTTGTGCTAAAATTAGAAGCGCACAAGCCAAGAGATTGAGAGAGGCTCGGCTTTGGCCCTTTGGGGCTGTGTCATCTTGACAAGCTAATTTTACTTACTATGAAATCTATATATATAAAACTGTTTAATGTAACTGACTGACTGACTGGTGACCGTCGCACAGCCTAAACGGTAGGAGCAAGAGGTCTGAAATTTGGACAGGAGTTTCCTTAGGTGGTGAAAGTGCGTACAAGGACGGGGTTTTGGAAAATTCCACCCGGAAAAGCGTCGGGAAAGTTTGTATGGGGAAAATTTTATTTTTCATCCGATTGACTTGAAATTCGGTTTGTAATAATAATTGGACACGTATTTTCCCGATTTCGGAAAATCCGCCCACAAGGAAAATTCTCGGGAAATTCGATATGCATAAATCTAATTTTCATCCGATCGAATTGAAATTCGGTTTGTAAGGACAGTAAGTGAAAGAAATTGAAATGCGATTTTCCGATAATGGAAAATTGGAAAATTCCCCGGAAAAGCGTCGGAAAAGTCTGTATGTTGAGAATTTTATTTTTCGTCCAAGGAAAATTCCCGGGAAATGCAATATGCAAAAATCTATTTTTCATCCGATTGACTTGAAATTCGGTTTGTAAGGATAGTAAGTGAAATAATTTGTAATGTAATTTTCTGATGTTGGAAAATTTGACCTGAGGGTCGGAAATCGCAGCAGCCAAAAAACTATTTTCATACGATTGGCTTCAAACTTGGTTTGTAAGGATAGTATAAAAAATAACGAAATAACGGTATCTCGGGCTGCCGTTTTTCATTGTACTGGCTGAGTGCGGAACCTGGACCTCGACCTAGAGGTGGCACTGGACCAGCACGTGGAAGTGGACGTGGACCCGAAGGTGGCCATTGAGGTGGCCATGGAGGTGGCCGTAGAGGTGGCCATGGAGGTGGCCATGGAGGAAGCCATGGAGGTGGACCCGTAGCACAGTGGCCGGATTCGCGAATTTGGCGTTGCAAAAATCGTAACTTTTTAACAGAAAGAGATATTTGAAAAATTTCAAAAGGGCGAGGATAGAGAATTCCTGTAGCTTTAAAATGAGCGTACGTTCATCTTTGTAGGTTAACAGGAGGACTCAGGATCGGTTGCCAAAGTTGATAGTTTAATACTCTGAAAAAATTGCATGAAAAAGTCTAAGTATTTTAATTTTTTAAAACCGATTTATTAAAAATGAAGTTGTAATACTATTAAAAATTAACAAAATTTTATAAAAGGATAATTTGTACTTATTAAAAAAAATTTATTTTCATACAAAATTAGTTCTAACTAGGGAATGGTTAATTTTCTTCTAAAATGTTGTCAGTATAGGTATTCATATCATTAGTGCTTAATAGACTTAATATTTCTGGTGAATATTTGTTGTTTAATTCCGCGAGTGTCCTGATGTGTCTGAAAGATGAGATACGAGGATCAGAGGAGGCCGACAACATGTTGAAAAGGTCTGTGTTTTCTTGATGTCGAGATATTTTGCACGTGTTCGCATATCTATACCTTTTGTAGTCCTTGTTTTTAGATTCTTGGGCTTCCTCTGACAACTCTACCATCGATAAAAGTTGTTGTTGTATAAGCTTCTCACCATGATCCAATATTTTATGAACAGTAGGAGTAAGTTTTTTCTCTGGGTACTTTGCACGTAAAAGATCTCTTGTCTCCTTGGCATATTTTCCATATCTGCATGCATCAATATTTTCGCCGCAGCTTAAGACATTGAGAATGATCTTAAACCGTTTGATGACATCCAGATGAATTCCTGTTATCTGAGCAGTTGCCTCATCGTCGTTGAAGAATCTCCGGGATGTATTTCCATCATTTGTATTTCCATAGCCCTGCTTCGGACAGTCGACTTTTAGCCCGAGCTCCGCCAAGAACTTCTGTTGTATATCCTGTTTCCTTCTTTTTTCAATTGTTTTGGAGTTGGTAATGTCATCAGGGTCGTCTCCTTTTCGTGGAAGAGTATATGCCAACTTGAGCATGAATTCCATGCATCTGATCCTGGAAGGCAATGGAGAAATTCCGCATTCGTAATTATGCTCGTCCGTTTTCGATGTCTCGAACTCCTGAAAGTCTTTTTGCTTTCTCTTGCAGATGGCACATGTCAGGGTTGATTTGGTGTTCGTTATGTCGTTCAAGACTTTTCCATCAACCATAGTTAAGAAACATTGAAATCCAATCCGGACGACTTTTCCTCCTGTCGTTTCGAAGGGGATTGGCCTCAGAGCAGATATTTCCTCCTTTATACTGCTAACAGTGCTTAAAGTTAGTTCGGACGTTTCCTTGGCATATTTGAACATTATTGGCCGGCAGAAATGTACTGATGAAGGCCGAGGATTTTTCCAGTGATCCACATTTCCACTTTTCAGCCGCAGTGGGACAAGTGAGGCCATGAACATGTTCGCATCACTCAATGGGCCGTCATCGGAACTAATCACTTGCTTGTAAGCACTCTGTCCCGATGATCCATCGCAGCCCCATTTGCAGAATAGGGTCAGGTTTTCTGGCAATGCTTCCAATTCCGATTCGGGTAGACTTTGCATAATGCGTCTCGCTGTGTGGTCCACCAAGTCCTGAAGTTTTACTTGTGCCGATACTTCGGTGACCTCCACAGGGACTGGAACTGTCTCCTTTTTTGCAGCAGTTATGTCTTCGTAGCTGGGAAGAATGTCCACGTTGTGCTTCCTTAACGAGTCTCTCATCATCTTATACTTCTGCTTGGAAAATCCCACGTCCAAAAACAGGGCCAAAGCTTCTTCCTGAGTGTACTTGGTGGGCTGCGCATTTGGCGGTGTATTGATGTTGTCCTTAATGCGCTTAAGACGAACTACTAGACGAAGGACTAGCAATTGCTACAGCTTTTGTTATAGTAGATCTGTTTCTCTCCAGGTCTTTTGAGTATTTGACGGATAATGCCTCCGATAGATGCTCCGTGCTAATTTCCATTGTGGTACCTTGAAGCTTCCTTTTCCTGGTAAACGTAGAGCACTCATCGATAGATTTCGTTGGTCTGCCTCGCGGTTGCCCAGAAGAAGTGCTGGCCATATCGTCATTATCTTTGAAAGACGTAAATCCATCCAGCCAATTCGAGTTTTTAAGTATAAATCCATTCTCAGTTCGATTTGCTAACTTCCATTTAGATTGTAGTCTGTAGAATATGTTTTTTATTTGCGTCGTAATGATTTTCCCATCCTTCAAATCGTCATTTGTATAATTAAGTTCGGTTTTTACTAACGACTCGAAAGCTTTTTGGGATTTCGCGGTTTTGAAGAACTCAAATAATTTGCTGTTGTCCATTTTCGATAATACAAATATCACTATGTGTGCGTACTTTTTCGCTCGACTGTTCAAATCTGAATAATCTGCCTTTACTGGAGTAAGCCCTTTATAAGTATGTTCACAAGGAACACAGGTAGCAACAGGTAAAATAGGCATGGTCTGAAAAAAACTAAATTCTTTTGAAAGGGTTACGCAATATTAGGTAACAATTCACAACACAATCAAAAGACAAGGACCAACTTCATACATAGCTCTTACCTATTGAAAGGGTCACTCGAGGGTAGGTAAAAAATCCACCCACTTGCTAGTTCTAACGCGGAAAATCAGAAAAGGTCAATTGTAACTACCTATATTATGTGTTACCTATCTCAGTAAAGGGTTACGCAATATTAGGTAACAATTCACAACACCATCAAAAGACAATGACCAACTTCATTCATAGCTAGTACCTGTTGAAAGGGTCACTCGAGGGTAGGTAAAAAATCCACCCACTTGCTAGTTCTAACGCGGAAAATCAGAAAAGGCCAATTGTAACTACCTATATTATGTGCTACCTATCTCAGTAAATCACAAAATACGCTATAAAGTCATTTTACCTGCAACACTATTTTGTTCTTCTTCTTCCCAAATATTATTTATCTACATATTAAATCGCATATATCACTGTAACGTTTAATCCGGCAGGTTTCGGCAGCTGCAACTTTTACAATACATTAATAAATAGACTAACATATAAGACGTATGTTCCGAAACAACTGAAATCGGGCGAAATTGATGTTTCCCGGTCTATCAAAGTTTGAAAACTCAACCAAAAATAGTGTACACCTAAAACGTGAATGTGGAACATTCTACTTTGAAATAATACAGTTTATTAATGTATTCACATTAAGAATGAATGCATCTTTTCAAAAAAATCAACCAAATTCAAATCGGTATTACCGTTTGGCTTTTATAGGTTCACAAAGTTGACATTTGTAACCAAAAAAATTAAAAATTCAGCAGTTTAAAAAATTGTTCAACTTTGAACCACTGTAACAACCGAAATAATTGACCAAATTCAAAAAACCAAAGTTTTCTGGGCTATCTAGGGTTCCCTTTATTAAAATAAAAAAAATTTGCTCAAAAAAATCGAACATCAAAAATTGATTTTTGCAACGCCAAATTCGCGAATCCGGCCATTGTGCGTAGGTGGACATGGAGGTGGAAAATGGTCCAAAAACCGCAATATTTGCAAAATTCTTAATCTCGGTGAAACTTTTGGGATTGGCTAGACGCTTAGTGCACAAACCGCGATATTTGGCAAATTTTTTATTTCAGTGAAACTTAGTGGAATGGTGGACGCTTGCCCGTGAAGGTTTCTAAGTTGAAGAAATGGGCGGAAAAAAGTGCATAAACTGCGAAATTTGAAAAATTATAGCGTTCATCCGGATGCAATGCAACTTTGAGGAATGGTTGGAGAATTGGTGGAAAATGTCCCAAAATGTGTGTTCAGACCAATCCTTATTTGTGGGCCTATCTGTATCAAATTGGGTTTGTAAGCTTTAAATTTGAAAAGTTCACCACTAAGATCGGAAATGTCAAGAGAGACTTTATTTTTAACCGCGGAAGGGGCATAAGAGTTAATCTCTGCTTTCAGCCGATGTATGTAAGATACGGTCAAATATTTTCCAATTTGTGAAATCCACCCCCAAGTCGGAAAAGAAAAACTGATACTCTTATCGGTTAAAATAGCTTAACTGACG
Organism: Lordiphosa collinella; assembly: GCA_018904265.1. Classification (NCBI taxonomy): domain Eukaryota; kingdom Metazoa; phylum Arthropoda; class Insecta; order Diptera; family Drosophilidae; genus Lordiphosa; species Lordiphosa collinella. Next base: position 84,859 of record JAEIFV010000274.1, read on the forward strand.
GCGGCGTAGCGAAGCAAGCCGGGTTTATTTGCTAGTCATAGTATAAAATTATTTCCAACTCTCAAAAAAGGTTTCTCAAATATAAAAATAAAAAGATTTTTTAATCGGTGATATTTCAAAATTATGTAATGTATTGGTGCCAGAGTCGTCCCATTCTTCTAAATCCTTAGATTTCAATAAAATTATATAAAGAAGTTTCCAATTTTTTTGCAATTACATGTAATAACATGGAAAAAATCTTATATGTTGTGAGACTTGTTAACATTTGGAAACTTTGAGTTTAGAGTGCCCTGGGAGACCCCGCGCAGTTCATTCGCAATTTGGCTTATTATTTTTTTTGAATATTGCATAAATGTATTCCTACCTAAAACCATTTCAGTGAATGATTTTCCAGTTTACCGGAAAATCTTTGTGAAACTCCGCTATAAAAAATAAGAAAAATACTTCTAAAATTAATTGCTGTCGTCAGAGCTCTGACTTTAAGGAAAACACTTGGCAATAAGTACAATCTTGTTGATCAAGAATATGTATACCATATAGGATCGGAAATGTTTCCTTCTCCTTGTTACAAACATTTCTCATTTTTAATGGGAACAGGGTATAAAAAAAAATATTAGCTATTTATATAGCTAGTTTGAAAAATTTTTAGCAATTTTTGGCTATTTTAGAATATTGATCTTGCGTGTTTGGGCCCTGAAGAGTTGGCAACACTGGCCTGTACTTATTTCATTATGACTTAAAGTTCGAGTTGTAGAAGAGCACAAGAGAAACATTTGCCGTTCATTTCGAAAGCCTCATGCGCTCAGGCAAAGCAAGGAGAAGAAAACGCTCTCTCCCCCGCCACATTTTACTTAGCCATCTTAACCAGCGGCATAACTTCGAATTGTGGTTTTTAGAAAAAAAAAAACTTTTGAAGACACCTAAACCGTGGACACCTCTTCTTACTTCAGGACTGGCCAACGACTCTCTGACGACTGCCTCGCAACCGCTCACGACTTCGCCCGAGCACTGATAGACTGAGAGAGACACAACTGAGAGAGTGAGAGAGTACTGTAAAAGAGCTTTGGCTGATGTAATAATTGGCGTTGTTGGACAAGCCAGAAGGTCACTTCGCCTAGTCCTTATGTCCCCAATCCCACTATACCAATATCAAATGTTCCGTTATTATTATTAAAAAGATAGAGAAAAACATTTATGCACATATACTTATTTTGCTGAGGTATTTGAATTTTAAAAAATGATCCTAGACATAAATGTGCTGTATAGTATAATTAAAGTTATAAGACCATTTGTTAAAGTGAAAGGTATAAAACCATTTTGGCTGATATTAAAGAAATCTTTACCGCCTTCTTCTCTCTTTTTAACTAAGCATACTGATATGGGGCTGCGTTCACAGCATACCAACGCCCACTGCCTCTTCCGTGAATGATAGCCACTTGTTGACGGAATCCTCGCTGGCGCCTAAGCTTCCCAACATCACCAGTGATTTTAAGGCCAGCCGCATATATGAGTCATTTCGAGCTTTTTCTTCTCTTCATCAGGCTTCTAAAGTAATTGCTATGCCCAGTAGACAGCTTAGCTTACTTTTCGAGAATGCCACAGAATCAATCGCGCCTTTGGATCGACTGCGTGTGACTCGCAGTATGTCTGCGGACATGTTAAGTCGCAACATATCCATTATTTTGGAAAACCTGCTAAAACATTACGAACAGTCACAGTTGCCCACACATGGGCAGGGACTACCCACGGTGGTGCGCACTAATATACTTATTCGTAGTATGGGGCCCGTCTCCGAACTGGATATGGATTACTCAATGGACTGCTACTTTAGACAGTACTGGCGTGATAAGCGGCTTAGCTTTAAGGGACCCATCAAGAGCTTATCGCTCAGCATTAAAATGCTAGACAAAATCTGGCGACCAGATACGTACTTCTACAATGGCAAGCATTCGCACATCCACACAATAACAGTGCCCAATAAGTTGCTGAGATTGGATCAAGATGGTGGAATTCTATATTCAATGCGGTAGGTAGGAAACTGACGTTTCGCTTTGATTACTAAGACCATTACCAAACATTCCAGATTAACTATCAAAGCCACCTGTCCCATGGAGTTGAAGAACTTTCCAATGGACAGACAGTCATGTCCGCTTGTAATTGGAAGTTGTAAGTATGATCCATTAGCATTGAGAGTCTCTGAAAGGGCGACAGTGTCTTTTATTTCTGGGGACAAACTATTTCACTTATTTTTATAGAATTTGTCGGGTTTGTCAATTTAATAGTTCTTAGATAATTTTATAAACGAGCTACCAAAGTCTTTACTGCTCGACAATTTTGGACTAAAATAGTCTGATTCTAATCAGCTTATAGGTGCACGCACTTTGATACACACTGGAACTCGGGACCACGTTCATCAACAGTCTACCAAGCTCTACACGTAATTTTTTCAACAACACGGCAAACTCTTTTAAGATAAAATCAATAAACTAGTTCATTTACACAATGCATTTGTCTTCCTCACTCCATCAAATTGACCACCTTAAACCCCACCTAACTACGCCACTGTGTCGCAGTGTGCACTGGTAAGATTAACAGCCCCTTGAAAGGCAGGGTCTCTTAAATGTGACTAGGATGAGGAAGCTGCGCTTTGAGAGAATACAGACTCATAAATTGGCGGAACTTTCGAACGCATTTAATAAGAACATTTGGTGCGCGTATTTAATTTTGCTTGCTACTTGAGAGATGAATTCAAGGTTAGGAATGAAAATTTTAAGCTTTAATCAGAGATTAATACCGGAACCATGAACCGAAATAAACCGTTTCAAATCACGCACCGTAACCGATACAATTTTTTTTTTTTGAGAACAGAATACCGTTAACCGTTATTACTGGTTATTTTCACTATTGCAGAGCGCTCCGTAATGTTGGTCAGATTTATGTAACGCGAAGAAGGAATCATTAGCCGTCCTTTACACAATGTAAAATTTTCTTGTCACTTCTAAGAAGGCGTAAAACGTCTGGCAGAAAACATCTTCAACATTTCTTCAATTTTGCGGACTTAGATAGCGACATTCTTCTACATCTCAGTTCGAGAAATGGTACGCATATTAGAACCAGCTGAGGCGACCACTACTAAACTTCTAGCCGAAAATCTAGTGTTGGGTGATTTTTTTCTATTTGGAACCACTAAAAATTGGAATAAAAGCGTGAAAATTCCTATTTGAGAACAATGGCTTCCTATGTGGCATATTTTTGGACCCAATGTATAACGTAATGCAAAAGTCCTGAGCAAAAAAATATTGTATTATTTTTTTAACCAATATTTATGAAATCTCTGCTTAATAATGATTGTAATAATGATTGTAGTAGCTTATCTGAAAGCGCCGACGAAGTTGATGCATATATGATGTTGCAAAAAGATACAAAACACACCAGGTTTGTCAGCCGCTGTTGATTTATGCGCTTGACTAGATCAGTGTCCCCATAGAGCTCATACAGTTCGTGGTTCATTCGGGTCCGAAATTCATCGCCATCTTTTAAAGGTTCATAGATCCTCCGAAGGATTTTTCTCTCAAGCACGCCGATCGCCGCCTGATCCGCTGCTGTTGATGTCCATGCCTCTGCACCGTATTACAGGACTGGGATGTTAAGCGACTTTTAAGGGGTAGTACAAGTTGCGCGTGCTGTTTTTAGATGCTTTTTTTAAAATTCACAGAAAGAGTAGTTTTGGCTGAATCGCGGCCGCCATTTGGAAAAACGTGGTTTCGAGAAAATCGCGTTTAAAGTGTGAACTTCCTACTGAGCCCGTAGAAGCTTCGGTTGTCAAGAGTAATTCTTCTTCGGGCTCCAGATGTCGCTGGTAGTCATTGTACCGAGGTAGACAAAATCCTTAACAACCTAGAAATCGTAGTCTCCCATTGCAACAGATTGTCCAAGACGCGTAGACTCTCTGCGGTATTAAATATTTGTTGATAATAGGAACTTTGTGTTATCCTCGTTTACCGATAAGCCCATGAGTTTTGATTGATTGTCTTTCTCTGAAAACGCCCTGCTATCAATATCATCGGCATATGCAAGTAGCATTATATCTTTAACAAGTAAGAAAGTCGGTCAAGCCCGACTATATAATACTCTGTACCAACGAACATACATTTTGATGCTGCAGTGGCAGCGGTAAACAGCGCTGCTAATGCGCTGCTGCAGCTTACACTCTTTTGATCATATCTCGAGAACCGTTGATCCGATCTTTATGATACCTTTGGGAAGTCGATAAATAATTTTGATTAGAATATATGTCTAGAAGGTTTGAACCTTCTATCTATTTAACTGTGGGAGATATGACGTTTTTCTCAAATTGCGGGGGCGGGAGGGGGCGTGGCCAAAATTGAAAATAAACTTGATCTGCCTGCAGATAGAAGAAGCATAAGTCCCATACATGTCAAACCTCTGTCTCTTACCATCTCTGAGATCTGTGCGTTCATACGGACAGACAGACGGACAGACGGACATGGCTATATCGACTCGGCTGTTGATGATGCTTCCTTCTGGCTGTTACATACTTGTGCACAAACTTATCATACTCTATGTACCTTTGGTACAGAGTATAAAAAAGATGGTGCTCAATCTGTTAGCATTTGGACACTGCACACTGGGCCAGCCGGCCGAAATTTTGGCCAAAAGTCCCAATTTTTTGTTTGGGAAACTGGATGAAACGATTGTCTGAAATTATTAAAAATACTTATAGCTATTTTATGCCAAAATTTGGAACATTTTTACAAATTGATTTTTGAATGGTAGCAATTAAAAGTTGAATTTTCTTAAAACTGTTCCAAAAAACAGAAAATTAATATTTGAAACTAGGAAAGAAACAGCTTCTAGAGTTTGATTGTATATTTTCGACTACGGAAAAGACTTCAATAAAAATTATAAAAATGTTTCCAATTCTATTCGTTTTCATAACAAATGGAAAAAGTCTTAAATTTTGTGGGTTTTTTTACATTTGGCAACTTTGACTTATGAGTGCCCGCGAGTGCCAGTGGGTATTAACTCGCAACATGACTAATTATTTTCTTTGAATATTGTACTATAGCTGGAGGCATGCGCTTTTGTGCGGTTTTGCTTTGGATTTAATAAAATCGCTTTTAAAAATGTATCCCCATTTGACAACCAGCCAGTTTCAATTTTCTAGTCAGCCGAAAAGTATGCTTTTCTTTTTTAAAACATCGGAATTTGGACCATGAAGCCAAACTGTGAGACTAAGCTAAGCTATTTTTATTCCCATGGATTAAAATGTGTAGCACGGAATTAATTGTCAAAATACATACTAAAAATATTTTTATTTAATTAATTTTTTACTTTTAATTTTTTGATTTAAGAATCCAATATAAAGAACAGGTTAAATAAATGAAAATAATGGTGAAAGTAATCCGATTGACTGAAAATCCATAACGGGGTGGGCAGTCAAAGTTAGTACCATTTTGGGTCTATAACTCATAAACGACTAATCAGATCATGACAATCTTTTTTTCAAAAAACAACGCTTACTTATATGTACCTCTCTGCAAAATTTGGCTTAAATATAATTACGAGTTTTTTTTTATTAATAAAAAACCAAAATGTTCAAAAATTTTCCAACTTTGATTTGGATTATCAATATAAAATTTTTAAATTTTTTTAAAAATTATGTGCGTTAAGTTCAATCTTTTAAGAACATTTCGTAAAAAATTTCTGCTTCCTAGCTAGTCTGGTGTTGAAATTACAGAGTTTTGGTCAAAAAATTAGATTTCTGGCCCACATTGCACTGGCGCAGTATGTACTCCATCAGCAGATTAAAGAAGTTACACGATAAGGTGTCACCCTGCCTAAAATCTCTTCTGGTATCGAAAGGCTCGGAAAGGTTCTTTCCTATTTTGACGGAGCTTCGTTCGCTTCTCAACGTCATCATGCAAAGTCGAACGTACTTTGCTTCATTCCCAAAAGTAGACAGGGCTTCAAAGAACTTTAACTTTATCGGAGTGCCAAAGGCGGCTTTATAATCAACAACAAGAAAGAAAGTCGATCAAGCCCGACTATAACGTACTCTGTACCTGTAAAGTACTGCCCATCACCGTTGCGACAGGTGCAGCCCATAATTGTTTGTTTTCCTTATAACTCGACATCCGTTTATCGGATCCTTACCATTTCTTAGGCGGATCTATAAATAATCCTGATATCTAAATATGTCCAGAAGGAACGAATCTCTATCTATAAAACTGTTGGAGATATGACGTTTTTTCCAATTTGTGGGGGCGGGAAGGGGCGTGGCAAAAATTTAAACTAAAATTGATCGGCCTGCAAGTATAAGAAGCATATGTCCCTTACATGACAAACCTCTATCTTTTACCATCTCTGAGATCAGTGCAGACTGACAGACGGACGGACAGACGGCGTTCCGTTTTCAATTCGTAAAATATTTTCAAATTTTGTAGTCTTCATCTAGTAGTCACAGATTTAAGTGCTATTTTCCAGCGAGCAGCGAGTATTTGTTGTAAATTCAAGTGCACGTGCTGAAATCGCAAAAGTATGGTGAAAATGGGAGCACGGCTGTATAATTTTACTTTGATGTCAAACGACTGAATTTTAATATTGAATATTGTTTCAAAAGAATGAAATGATTTGGACTTACCTCAGAATTTAATTTTTCCAATATTTTAAATTATCTAATTGTACCGGTGCGTACTGGTATAGCGAAATAAAGAAACCGGGTACCGCAACGAAAACGAAATATATTCTAAGTATAACCGAAAAATTAATTTCGGGTCCCACCGGTACCAGTACCGAAACCGAAATTCGTTCCTATGAGGGTATGGGGCGTATGTAAACAGAAAAAAAATAATGTCAATATCAATTTGATATTGGCTGGTCAAGTTGATATTTACTCAAACAATATTATTTTCACATAATTTCTAAACAATAACATGTCATTTTGACCATAAAGAGAAAAGGACGCATAGAAAATGTACAGAAGGAAAGAGAAAAATAGTGTTACATTTCGAAACTTCAAGCAACCTAACGAAATATTTAAGCCCTGCGGCGCGAGAGCACACGCGTGCCAAATGGTGGAGTACGATAAGACGCCATGCAACTCGTGTTAAATGCAAAGGGTCCTGAGTTCGATCCCCAGCCAAGGCGGCGGTTAGGTAAAAATACAGTGCGTATTGTTGGGTGTCATATAGGAGTTACACGAAATTTCCAAATTTTTTTTTATTGGGTCAAAATGATATTATACAATATCAATGCTCGAAATATCAACTTGATATTTTTAATAAGGTCATTTTCAACTTTATCATATCGTCTTTTTAATGATATGAAAAAATATACCATTGACCCCAGATAATATCATCTTTTTTTTCTGTGTAGTGAAGTAAAGCTGCTAGTCGGCTTAACATGGAAAACCCAGCGCGATCCTGGCTTACTGCGTCTCCAGTCGACTGACTCCACCCCGAGGTATCCCCTGGGAGCAGAGTGATGCACCCGCAAAGCTGCTGGCTAACGTGTGCGGGGATCCTACCCTGGGCGATCGTCCAATACATCCGCGATAGAACTGCGACAATCATGCCTCGGATACGGACCCCTTCTACGACTACCTACTCAAACCTTTTTACAGACCACGATTTGAGGTTATGCATCTGGAATGTTCGTACCCTCAATATAGAGGGTGCAAATTTCCGGCTAGTGAATGTCCTCGAGGAATATTCAGCGGACGTTTCCGCACTCGAAATCCCCTGATCAACAAACGGAAAACCAGATTGATCAGGTTGTGATAGATGGAAGGCATTGTTACACGCCACACTGACCAACCCGTGGTCGCCCAACAAACAATGAACACGCAGACAGTTTTCATCGTACTTTTTTTTTATTACTTAAAATCCTTAAACTCTTATCGCCTACAGAGTTACATTCCCCAAATCCATCCGAATCTATGGGGTGTTTTCTATTTCTATTTATAGACATGCATTACAATATATTTAGGTAGGTAGTTTTGTGTGTGCCCTTTCTGAGTGTACATTTTTACGATTTTTATTTCTTGTGTTTAACGTTTTAAACAGTCATTCATCGAGTGTTCTAGACGTACGAGTGCTCCGAGGAGCCGATATGGACTCGGATCACTACTTTGTTGTTCAAAAAGTATCGCGAATTTTGAATTTTCGCGGGTTACGTATATTCGAATTTCGATTTTTTTGTGGCGTTATGTTGGTTCTCATCTCTCTCACTTATGCCGACAAGCTCGGCCATTTTGAATGTTCACTTAATTGTTGACAGCTGCTTTGCTTGCACGTTTTTTGGATCGTCTTCGATTTTTACCTATTCAATAAAATGGATCAAAGAACCTGTATCAAATTTTGTGTGAAAAACGAAATTAAGTGCGCGGATGCATTCCGAATGTTGACTGTGGCATACGGAGAAGCTACCTTGGACCGAAGCAACGTTTATCGGTGGTACAAAATGTTCTCAGAAGGCCGAAAAGATGTGAACGACGAAGAGCGTGCCAAACACCCGAGCACTTCAACAACAGACGAAAAAATTAATGAAGTGGAGAAAATGGTATTGGCCAATCGTCAAATCACCGTTAAAGAAGTTGCTGAGGACCTATACATATCGATTGGCTCGTGCCATTCGATTTTTAACAATGATTTGGGCACGAGACGGGTCGCCGCGAAATTCGTACCAAAATTGCTCAATTGCGACCAAAAACAGCATCGCATGAACATTGCTAATGAGATGTTAAACTCTGTCCGCGACGACCCAAATTTGCTCCAGAGGGTCATAACTGGTGACGAATCGTGGGTTTATGGTTATGACGTGGAAACCAAAGCTCAATCATCTCAATGGAAGCTGCCGCACGAACCAAGACCGACAAAAGCGCGCTTTTTTTTTTTTTTTCTCATCATAAAACGTATTTATTTAGTTACCTAGCTAAATTTTACAATTTACTGTTACTTAAATGGCAACTTGTATTGTTGGGGGGAGGGTTATTTTCTAAGTTTTATTATGTTACATGTTTGGGTTTTGTTTTTGTGTGTGCTTAGTCGTAAGGGTTTTAACTTCTAAGTTTAATGTATTATTACGAGTTTTTGTGTTTGTATTTTGTTTTAGATAGTGTTAGTCAGGTTGTGTATGTTCTGTTTGTTGTGTTTTAGAGCTAAATCCTGCGGTTTGCCAGGTCACCTGGGTGAGTTCTTTGCAGCCTGCGTCTTGCCCTTCTCCCGTTTATCCTACGCGTGCGGAGTAGGCGCCTGGCGAGGTTGTTTGGGTGTGAAAAACGCGCCAAGTTCGGTCGTATGTGAAAGTTTTGCTGACAGTTTTCTTCGATTGCAGGGGCGTGGTGCATCATGAGTTCTTGCCACAGGGAAGAACGGTCAATAAGGAATATTATCTGCAAGTTATGCGCAATTTGAGCGAAGCAATCCGCCAGAAACGCCCGGATTTGTGGAAGAACAAAAATTGGCTTTTGCACCACGATAACGCCCCTGCTCACACATCGTTGCTTGTGCGCGACTTTTTGGCCAAAAACAACACACTAATGATGCCGCAGCCACCGTATTCCCCACATATGGCCCCCTGTGACTTTTTCTTGTTCCCTAAACTGAAGAGGCCCATGAAAGGACGACGTTACGCTACGCTTGACGAGATAAAGACGGCATCGAAGGAGGAGCTGAACAAGATAAAAAAAATGATTTTTTGAAGTGTTTCGAAGATTGGAAAAACCGTTGGCACAAGTGTATAATATCTCATGGGGATTACTTTGAAGGGGACAAAATAGATATTCATGAATAAATAAATAATTTTTGAAAAAACACAAAATTCGCGATACTTTTTGAACACACCTCGTACGGCTCAGTGTGGCACATGCCGCACAGTCTAGCCCACTTCGAAAGCTGAACGTTGAGAAGCTGCAATCACGTACGTTCGAAGCCTACTCACAAAAACACACCCAGTTGCTCAGGGAAACCTACACCTTGCTCTTCTGGTGTAGACGAACAGTGCACATTGGTCGGAAAAGCGCCCATTTTTGCCATAAAGTCAAAAAAAAAAAGTGTTTTTCACGTGTTTGGTTTTTTTCTTTATTCTAAACTAGCTGAACACCCGGCTTCGCCCGGGTTCTTATGATTCTTAAGAGAGCGATTATATTTAATCTAGTGCAGGCTGCATGTCGGTATGAACATTTTGGACCGTTCCATCTTTTTCTCTATATACACGTCTTCATGATAATCTAAAATCATAAATATTTAGCAAATTTCGTGACTTTTAGACCGTTTGGTTAATACTTTCTATTTACCCGTCTACAATTGCCGTCTATTAAATTTTCAAAATAATCCAGGCTCAAATCAAACATTTGCAAATTTCGCAATATTTTGGACCGTGTAATCTACAGCTTCCAGTTACCCACGCCGGCATTGTAATATAAACACTAAGCGCTTTCATAAATACTCATAAGGCTTTTTTGCGATTTCGCGATTTTTGGACTTTAGAAACCATCTCGGGCAAGCGTTGCCCAAAGTTTTATGGCAATCGGATGAACGGTATAGTTTTTGAAATTTCGCGTTTTTATGACCATTTTCGGCCCATTTCTTGAATTTAGATACATTCGCGGGCAAGCGTGAAACCATTCCTTAAAGCTTCATCAAAATCGAACATTTTCCGCCCTTATCTTCTACTTGGAAACCTTTCCGGGCAAGCGTCGAACCACTATCCAAAGATTTACCGAAACCGCAAATTTGTTAACTTTCGCGGTTTTTGGACAATTTTCTGCAAACTTCAACTTAGAAACCCTCCCGAGCAAGCTTTCAATTCATTCCCCAAAGTTTGATTGCAATCGGATGAACAGTATAATTTTGCGAATTTCGCGATTTTTGGACCTTCGAAACCTTCGCGGCCAAGCGTCTAGCCATTGACCAAAATTTCATCGCAATCGGATGAACCATATAGTTTTTGAATTATCGCTGTTTTTGGTTTCCCGCCCATTTCTTCAAATCAGAATCCTTTACGCGCAAGCGAACATTTTGCAAATTTCGCGGTTTCTTCTACTTTTAAACCTTCCCGGGCAAGCGTCGATCGATTTCCCAAAGTTTTAGCGAAAACTTTAATTTTGCAATTTTCGCGGTTTTTGGACCGTTTTCCGCAATTTTTTTCAACTTAGAAACCTTCCCGGGCAAGCGCTCAACCATTCCCAGATTTTCATTGCAATCGGATGAACGGTATAATTTTACAAATTTCGCGGTTTTTGGACCATTTCACAGACATGAGACATAGCCTATGACACTTTCCTGATCAACATGAACATACTGTGAAAAATTCGCGAAGATCGGTTTAGCGGTTTAGGACGCCCATAAGGGACAAACATTCAAACATACTTTTACTTTTATGGTAGTAGACCGGTGTGATGGGTCAAAAAAATCGAATTTTTTTTTCTTACATTTTTTGAAAGAACCACATTTTAAAAATATGCTCTAAAATTTTCAGACCAAAATTTAGAATATTTCCAAAGTTACAGGCAAAACAAGAGAGCGCGCCGTATAATGTATGAAAGTGTGCTGACGCGCCAGCGGCAGCTGCTCTGAACGAAATATAAGAATTTTGTACCGTATACAAGAAATATTTACGAGTATTTCATCAGTAACCATTTATCGTTCGACGAGTGCACATTGCTATAAGAGGAAACAGAAGGATTGCTGTATGCACCTGGCATAGCTGATTAAATAATGTAAGTATTATTTGTTGCCAAAACTTTAACCGCGCTTTTCTCAAAACCATGTTTTGGAAATTTCGGGAAAGCACTGACTCAAAACTATTCAACCGATTTGGCTAAAAATTTAACTAGTTATTCTACATACACATATCTAAATACCTAACCTTTAAAACATTTTATTTTTTAATAATAAGTTAATTTTTTAAACATTTTATCAACAAAAAAAATTACATTTTGAGAACTTTTTTTCACAAGTCCGCTATTTTTTTTTTTTATTTTGTATATTATTGGTTAGTTCATTAAAATAAGGTCTACACAATAAAAATCGTTTTGATTTTTTCATTTTAGATGACTACGGAAGGCTGAGTGCTTCCCCGAAACAGCTCATCATTCTTTAGAGGACTCCACTTTGACATTATATATTGTAAATAAATAAATCGAAAATTAAATAAAAAAAAAATTTTTTGTATCATTTAAAGTACTAAAATAAATATGTAAAAGTTACAAAACGAACGTATATTATTTACTTGTTAAAAAAAGCTTACGGAAAAAGTTTCGGCCGTCACACCGGTCTACTACCTTATATAGATGTATAGATACATCAGCCAGGATGTTGATGGCATTGGCTCTGCTGTGGGGATGGCTGTCCCACTCGCGACGGCTTGGAATACAGACGTCGTATGATTTGACGAACGTCGTTTGTGGTATACAGTAATCCGTATTTAACGGTATACTCGTTTGGTCATTGAGTATGGTTGAGTGTCCCAACTTGCCCCCGTTCCAGGCATCGGATTCTCTTAGTCTAAGGGCTGTTGTTGTAGCTTTGATATAAGGTCTAGTGGTAAGAGGTGGAAAATAGTATTTAGCGCTTCCGTAGGTGTTGTTCGGAGAGCGCCTGTAAAACAAATTTCCTCACTTCTCTGTACCTTATGCAGATTGTTGAGAGCTGATTGTTTCTCAAGCGCTCGCCACCATACTAGTGCTCCTTAGAGTAGTATGGGGCGAACCACGGCTGTGTAAAGCCAGTGTACTATGGAAGTGGAAAAAACCCATTTGCGGCCTTAGCCTTTTTGCACGAGAAAAGGGCAACTGTTGCCTTTTTTACGCTTTCGTTTATGTTGTAATTCCAGAGTAGTTTCCTATCCAAAATGACTCTCACAAGTATTTGGCATTGTCTCGAAATGCAAGGCTTACTCCATTCACTTTGGGTGTGATAAGAACACGAATTTTGTTCCGTCTTAGCTGGGTTTACGCCTAAGCCGCAAGTCATTGTCCATTGAGCAAGAGTAGTTAGTGCGTTCTGCATGAGGTCACACAGCGTCTCTGGAAATATTCCACATTTAAAAATTGCAATATCGTCCGCGAAAGCCACCACTAGGTGTCCCTCCGCCTTCCTAAACCGCAGCAGTTGGTTAACCGTTACAACCCAAAGTAGCGAAGAGAGAACGCCTCCTTGCGGAGTACCTCTGTAAGCATATCTGCGAGCAGATGCGCCACCAAGCTTGGAATACACCGTCCTGCTGGTTAGCAATTGGTCGATGAATCTTACCAGCGGCACATCTGCTCCCACATATGTCAGGGCAGAGGTGATGGCGTTAGGTTGGACGTTATTAAAAGCACCCTGAATGTCGAGAAATGCCACAAGAGAATAATCTTTTACTTCAAGAGATCTTTCAATCCTTGAGACCAGAAAGTGTAGGGCGGTTTCGGTAGACCTTCCCTTGCTGTTAGCATGTTGTGTGTGTGCTAGATGAGAGGGACTTGTAGTTTGTCTCAGGTGTGCGTCTATAAGTCTCTTAAGAGTTTTGGGTAAAAATGAAGATAGGCTGATTGGCCTATAATCGTTTGGTTTCACATGTGAAGCTTTGCCAGCTTTCGGTATGAATACCACTTTAGTTTCTCTCCATCTGGTGGGGATATAGTTGACCTTAAGACAGCTTACAGAGATTGTGTAAAGCCAGGTCATTGTGTACCCAATGCTGTGTTGTAGTTGGGCTGGAAATATGATATCTGGGCCAGGCGACTTAAGTGGTTCAAACGAATCGATAGCCCACTTAATTCTGGCCTCTGTGACAATGGTGTTGACATGATTTGTGGAAAGGTCGGTTGTTGGCCTAATTTGGGTTATTGGGTTAAGGGAGCACTCGGGAAAGTGAGTGCTTAGCAAAAGATCTAGAGATTCTTCGCTAGCAGAGGCTATTAAAAAATTGTCTGGATGTATGCAACGCATAGAAGGAAACATCTCCGTCCACATAAGGAATAAATATTCTAGACCAGCATGACGAGCTGAGTTGATTTAGCCCGGTCCGTCTGTATGTCCGTCCGTCAGTCTGTTTCAATGCTATCTCTTCCATCAGTTTGACAGCTATCTTCACCAAACTTCGCACATATTCTTTTGGTACATATGCGCTGCACATTTGTCGAAACCGGCCGGATCGGATGACTCTAGCATATTGCTGTCATAGGAACGATCGGTCGAAAAACTAGTTTTTGTGAGAAAAACTTTTTTGTTTTCAATGGCAACGCCTCCAAACTTCGTATTTGCTTTTAAATGAGTTCACCAAGTTTGGTCGAAATCGGACAACTATGTATATAGTATAGCTGTCATAGAAAAGTAGAGTCTGAAAAGTAGTCTGTGTCAGAAAAACTATTTTGTTTTCAGCTAGGTACGGAGCTACCTGCTAAATAGTCACGAAATCTCTGTAAATTGTTTCGGCGATAGCTAGTGCGAAATAAGTTGCCCATCTCTAGTTTTATAGGCACTCATCTCTAATTGTGTTGTTTACAAATTAAATCAAGTGAAAAAATAGGGGAAAGTTAACTTCGGCTCGGCCGAAGTTTTGTATACCCTTGCAGCTTCCATTGAAAACAAAAAAGTTTTTCTAACTAAGATTACTTTTTGAACCTTTCTTTTCAATGGGATCTATACTATATATATGTCTTATTTCGACCAAACTTGGTGAAATCATAGAAAAGCATAATACACTGTTAATTACGAAATTTGGAGGCAATCCCATTTAAGACAATAAGTTTTTCTCACTAGAACTTCTTTTTCGACCGATCATTTATACAGCAGCTATGTGCTATAGTCACCCGATTTTGATAAGACTTTGTAGAAATGAGTTAAATTATATAAAATAAGAATATGCCAATGATAAGGACGTTTTCATTAAAAACAGAAAAGTTTTTCTCACTAGAACTAGTTTTTCGATCATTCCTATGGCAGCTATATGCTATAGTCATCCGATTTCGACCGAACTTAGTGAAATCATGGGAAAGGATAGTAAACTAAGAAATACGTACTTTGTAGGCGTTTCCATTAAGAACAAAAAGTTTTTCTCACTAAGACTTGTTTTTCGACCGATCGTTCCTACGACAGCTATATGCTATAGTCATCCGATTCGGCCGGTTCCGACAAATGTGCAGCGTATTTGTACCAATAGACTTCGTGCAAAGTTTGGTGAGGATAGCTTTTAAACTGACGGAGGAGATAGCACAGAAACAGACGCACAAAACGACAGACGGACAGACAGACAGACGGACGGACAGACGGACAGGGCTAAATCAACTCAGCTCGTCGTTCTGATCAAGAATATATATACTTTATGTGGTCGGAGATGCTTCCTTCTATGCGTTACAAACATCCGGACAATTTTATAATACCCTCTACAAGGGAATAAAAATAAATAAAATTGATTTAAATAAACAGCGGAGAGTTTTGTTGGCTTGCTTAACCGACTTTCTTTCTTGTTTTTTAATATAATTTAAAGGCAATTAATAATAGTTGCAACAATCGCTCTACATAAGTAGCAAGAAGCGGTTGTGAAGACATCCAACAAAAGAAAGTGTTGGGTTAACCCTTACTTGCAGGAAAGATCCAAGAGGAGCAGAAGCTTTCCACGAACGCGAGGTCGTGTTCAGGACTATCCCAAATTCATCAGGGACAACCTCAAAGCCTTTATCAATTCGGAAGAGGGAGCAGTACCGTGGCAAAATGATTTCGCAGCATTACCAGAGCGTCTGTAAATAAATAAAATACTCAACAATAATAAAACACAAATAAAATTATGGCTTCGTTGATTTTTATACCCTTGCAGAGGGTATTATAAAATTGTGCGGATGTTTGTAACGCATTGAAGGAAGCACCTCCGATCACATAAAGTATATATATTCTTGATCAGCATGACGAGCAGAGTTCATTTAGCCTTGTCCGTCTGTCCGTCCGTCTGTTTCTATGCTATCTCCTCCGTCAGTTTTAAAGCTATCCTCACCAAACTTTGCACGAAGTCTTTTGGTACAAATACGCTGCACATTTGGCCGGATCGGATGACTATAGCATATAGCTGTCATAGGAACGATCGGCCGAAAAACTAGTCTTAGTGAGAAAAACTTTTTTGTTTTTAATGAAAACGTCTTTATCATTGGCATACACTTATTTTATGTACTTTAACACATTTCAACAAAGTTTTATCAAAATCGGATGACTATAGCATATAGCTGCAGTATGAATGATCGTTCGAAAAAGAAGTTCTAGTGAGGAAAACTTTTTTGATTTAAACGGGACCGCCCTCAAATTTCAAAGTTTATTTTTAATTTTTGCCACGCCCCCTCCCGCCCCCGCAAATTGGAAAAAACGTCATATCTCCAACAGTTTTATAGATAGAAGGTTCGTTCCATCTGGACACATGTAGTAATTAGGATTAATAATCTATCCGCCAAAAAGAATGGTAGAGATCGGATGAACGGTTGTCGTGTTATAATGAAAACAATTAATTATGGGCAGCACCGGTCACAAGGGTGATGGGCAGCACTTCACAGGTTCAGAGTATGGTATAGTCGGTCTCAACCGACTTTCTTTCTTGTTTTTTAATATAATTTAAAGGCAATTAATAATTAGACGGATTCAGCCGCTGCTATTAGAAACATCGTGAATTCATTTTAATTTTTCCAGCATTTTCTTTCGACATTGAATTTAATAGCTTGTTCCAATGGGCAAATTCCGAATGGTGGTCTTTGGACACGACCAGAGAAGGTGCTGGATCAACAGCTTGTGTGATGACATCATGTTGCTTTGACAAGAAGTCCATGATGACATTAGACGCCTCTTGCAGCTCTTTAGCAGGTTCTGTCTGAATCTTTTCTTAGCGAGGTCGCTTTTTCTTCTCGAAGAAAAGTAAGCCAAAGATAATACATTTATGATCTCAATCGAGTAATAAAAACAATGCTTACAAATGAATATAAAGGAATAGATGTCGAGCTTTCGTCCAGGACTAGCGGCGACAAAAAATTTTCAAGTTTGACCATTGGGGAATGGTTAGATTCATCCATTCCAATCACACAATCGCCATGGCCCATTCGTGGTGCTGGGCCTAGGTTTCTCATCAGCCATCTCATACGATGGAGCTATACGTTCTGCAAAACAGAACACGCATTCGTTTATGTTAACATATGCATGACATACTTCTTTGCGTCGATAAATCTGGCAAGAAAGACATGTATGGAGCTACCTCCCACTCTACATCGCTGCCTCCTTGAGTTGCCGCTTTTAGCAAGCTTGCCGCGGAGATAACGTAAGCTGTCAATTAGCGGAGCCCAAGCCGCTTTGCATTGGACTCCTAGAAATACCAAACAATTATGAACAACATAATTAAACATAATAATTGTTATATTTATCTTCCTTTCCGAGGGCATAATCTATACACTCAGAGAAAAAACCAATAATTTCGTTCTTTATATCAAGAATATTTAATGTTGAAAGTACGGCAATTACGAATATTCTTGGATCCAAGAAGAAAAAAACTGAACTCAAGAATAGAATTTCGAGAAGAGTATTCTTGGTCTTAAGGCTTGTCTTCTTGATATCAAGAATAAATCTTCTTGTTTGCAAGCATAAAAAATCTCAGAGGTGGGTAGGAGGGGGTCGGGGTGGTATTGGTCGGGGGAGGGGGGAGTTACAGTGGTCGTTGGGGAAGGGGGGGAGGGGGAGTGGTTGGTGGTAGCATAGTTTTATTTTATGTATTACTAACCTTAACTGGGACTCGAACTCGGGGAAGAAAAAATAATGAATCCAAGAAGAATTCGGTTTCGCCGATTCGTTCTTCATTTCTCTGGGTGTACACTTCCAGTTGCTTATTGTCAAGATGACACAGCCCCAAAGGGCCTAAGCCGAGCCTCTCTCAATCTCTTGGCTTGTGCGCTTCTAATTTTAGCACAAGAGAAAGGGACCTACAGTTTAACGCCGAATCCCAACGGCAGTTTGAGAAGCTTTTCATGGCTAATTACTGCAATGCTGGCGCCAACAGTAAAGAGGTGTGGCCGGGTGTAAAGTTTTATTCAAAGAAAAAAACTTTTCATTAGATGTTCCGAGGCGGGATCGAACTCACGACCTCATGCACAGTGGTCGCGATCTCTAGCCGCTGAGCCACCCGGCCACTTATTGTCAAGCCGCTATCAAAACGCTGCTTATGGGTCAGCTCCCACAGCACAGGTTTCTCTTTAATTAATTTGATAAGGGCCACCTTCTCCTCTATTGAGAAGTTTCTTACCCTTTTGTTATGTTTTTTAGTTGTTTTTGCACTTATTGCATGGCACTTGTTTTTATTGACGGGCGCCGCACAGTGTGCGGAGCACACACTGACAGTTGATTACGAAATATATGGTTTAGATATATTTCGAACCTTCGAAACAACCAATCATCGATAGACAATTGCGTGACACGCTGTGCATCGGATGGAAACGCTGTTCTTTTGCATACCGTTTTGCAGGTATCTCTGTACCTAGCTTTCCATGGAAATGTCCTAAAACTTGGCATTTATTTATTTGGAATGGTTTCACATAATTCTACAAATTTTGATCAAATACCTTGCATAAGCTTAATATACTCTGTGTACCTCAGGTACAGAGTCTAAAAATAAAAGAATAGGGGAAGGTTAGCTTCGGCTCGGCCGAAGTTGTGTATACCCTTGCAGTTTGTCTTTCTATATAAGACCACATTTCGGACCTTACTTTTCTTGGAGCTGTACCATATAGACGTACTATTTCGACCAAACTTAGTGCAATCACGGAAAAGCATAACAAACTGTTAATTACGAAATTTGGAGGTGATCCCAATTTACACCAAAAAGTTTTTCTCACTAGAACTTCTTATTAGGCGGATCATTCATACTGCAGCTCTATGCTATAGTCATACGATTTTCACAAGACTTTGTAGAATTGTGTAAAAGTATATAAAATAATTATATGCCTACGTAAGGGACGTTTCCATTAAAAGCATAAAAGTTTTTCTCACAAGAACTAGTTTTCCTATGGTAGCTATATGCTATAGTCATCCGATTTTGACCAAACTTTGTAGAATCGTGTGGGAGCATAAAAAACAAATGCCAATTTTGAGGACACTTCCTTTGAAAACAAAATAGTTTCTCTAAGACTTCTTTTCAGACTAAACTTTTCTATGACAGCTATACTATATAGATGTCCAATTTCGTTCAAATTTGGTGGAATTTTAGAAAAGCATACTACACTATGAAATACGAAGTTTGGAGGCATTTCAATTGAAAACAAAAAAGTTTTTCTCATTAAGACTTACTTTTCGACCGATCGTTCCTATGACAGCTATATGCTATAGTCATCCGATCCGGCCGGTTTCGACAAATGTGCAGCGTATTTGTACCAAAACTCTTCGTGCAAAGTTTGGTGAGGATAGCTTTAAAACTGACGAAGTAGATAGCATAGAAACAGACGGATAAACGGACAGGGCAAAATCAACTCGGCTCGTCATGCTGATCTAGAATATATATACCTTATGTGGTCGGAGATGCTTCCTTCTATGTGTTACAAACATCCGGACAATTTTATAATACACTATGCAAGGGAATAAAAAGTATTTCTAACTAAGACTACTTCTCGTTCCTTAATTTTCTAAGGGAGCTACACTATAAAGATGTTCAATTTCCACCAAACTTAGTGGAATCATAACAAACTAACAACCACAAAATTTTGAGGCGATTCCATTTAAAACAACAAATTTTTTTTCACTAGAACTTCATTTTCGAACGTTCATTCGTACTGTAGCTATATGCTTTAGTCATCCGATTTTGACAAAACTTTGTAAAGGTATATAAAATTATAAAGTATATAAAATTAATATATGTAAATAATAGGGACCTTTCCATTAAAAAATGAGAACTATTTTTTCGACCGATTATTCCTATGAGAGCTATAGTCATCCGATTTTGAAAGCGTCCCAAATAAATCAATGCCAATTTTAAGAAAATTTCCATAGAAAACAAAAAAAATTTTAGATGGTTGTAAGCCGGCTCGAGGTCAGGTATTAAGAAAAACAATTGATTTATGTGTTTTTTCCGATATAGAGAGCGAGAGAAACGTCGCGGACAAATTAACAACAACACTGAAGGAACGGCATGAAACGAAACATGAGAAGCTACGCAACAAACGGAACAATATCTTCGCTCTTAACAACGACCAAAAGGAATGGTTCGTAAATAAGACGAACGTCGAGTTTCCGACCAACATTCAAGCATTGCTTGCTAAAGGTCCAAAGTTCGCCCTACCAGTGGACAAGAAGAGATTCCCCCTGTTTAAGTATATCGCAGACGGTGAGAGTCTATTACAGACATTGGCAGACAAAGAGACCCAAGAAACAGCGCGAACAAAATTCTCTTTATTAATTAAAGATATGAAGACAAGTAACAGGGATAGTGCAATGGATCGTGCAATACTGGATACAGTGGAACAGACGCGGAAATTTCTGAAGAAAAATGACAAAGTTTTAATTTTAACATCTGACAAAGGGAACAAAACGGTAGCTATGGAATCTGACGACTATAAGGAAAAAATGACGAATATATTAGGGGATTTGTGCACATATAGAACTTTAAGACAAGATCCGACATCAAGACTCCAAACAAGGAACAATTATTTAGTAGATAAACTTTTTTAAGCTGGAGCTAATTTCAAAGGCCGAAAGAAATCAGCTCACGACGAGTACAGCGCTGCCGCCAAGAATATATGGACTACCCAAGATCCATAAGGAAGGAACCCCATTGAGACCGATTTGCTCATCGATAGGTTCACCATCTCATGAACTCTGTAGATATTTAGCGAAAATACTAAACAACATTACAGCGGAGTCAACCTTTAATGTCAAAAATGCGACGGAATTTAAGGAAAGAGTAAACAACACCCACATTTGTGACGACGAAATCCTTGTATCCTTTGATGTTGTGTCCCTGTTCCCCAGTATACCGATAGATCTAGCAATGGACACCATTAGACAAAAATGGCCAAAAATCAGAGAGCACACACAAATACCCAGACAACTATTTATGGACATAGTAGAATATTGTATTAAGGATAGCAGATATTTTAAATTTGAGGACAAAATATACACCCAGCTAAAAGGAATGCCCATGGGATCGCCAGCCTCACCCATCATAGCCGACATCATCATGGAAGAACTACTAGAGAGCACCCTAAGAAAATTGACAAGCCAACCCAGAGTACTCACGAAATATGTAGATGACTTGTTTGCCATTGTGAAGGAAGATGAGGTACAAACTACTCTGGATGCGCTCAATCACTATCACAGGAACATTAAATTTACCTCGGAACGAGAAGTAGACGGAAAATTGCCTTATTTAGACACCACAATAAATAGACACGGCAACACTCTAAAAACAAAATGGTACATGAAACCAACTGCATCAGGACGGATTATTAATTTTAAATCAAAACACCCGAAGAATATGATACTGAATACGGCCCTTGGTTGTATTCAACGGATGATTAACATCAGCGACGCGACATATCACACTGCCATAGAAATGGAAATTAAATTAATTTTAGGAAACAACGATTTCCCTATGTGGGTAATACAGTCTTTATTGAAAAGACACAAGAATGCAAATAAACGGACAACACAGGAACCTAAGAAATACAAATCGCTCACATACGTACCTGAACTATCAGAAAGATTGGCCCGATCAGATTGCTACGATACACAAAACATACAAATTGCACACAAGCCTACAAATACAATGAAAATATTTTATAACAGGACCAAATCAAAAATAGATAAGGCGGACATCAGCAACGTCATTTATAAAATACCATGCAGGGGGAGATAAAGACGACGATTGCAATAAAATCTACGTGGGGGACGACTAAATCTAAATTGAAGACCCGGATAGCCCAACACAAATCAGACTTTAAGCTACGACATCAAACGCACATACAAAAAACTGCACTTGCGACACACTGTGCAGAGAGCGGCCACTCACCAGATTTTGAGGCTGCGACTATTCTCCAACAAGAACAAAACTACAGTAAGCGGTACACTCTTGAAATGCTTCACATTATTAACACACCGACTGACAAGAGACTTAACTACAAAACGGACACTGAGAACTGCGCTCACCTATACCATCACCTCCTCAGCAAATAAGAAAATAGTTCAAGACTCCACGCCACAGAGCGCAGACGTGTAAAAATTGTACGTAAACTGTTTTTTGTGAATTTTGTAAAACTGAATGTTAATTACTGGTGTTTTTGTTATAGTTTGCCCTGAAGACGGTTGCCGAAGAGCAACCGAAATATATCGGAAAAAACACATAAATCAATTGTTTTTCTTAATACCTGACCTCGAGCCGGCTTACAACCATCTACAATTAGAAAGGTCGTCAACACAAAATTGCAAAAAAAATTTTCTAACAAAGACTACTTTTCAGACTCTACTTTTTATACTCTGTACCAGAGGTACACAGAGTATATTAATTTTGTGCAAAAGTGTCCGTCCGTCTATTTGACCGTATGAACAAACAGATTTCAGAGATGGTGAGAGATAGATGTTTGACATGTATGGAACATATGATTTCAGAGATGGTGAGAGATAGATGTTTGACATGTATGGAACATATGTTTTTTTTTTTTGAGCCAGCTTATTTCCAATTTTGGCCCCGCCCTCCCCCCCCCGCAATATTAAAAATATACGCCCGTTTTATAAATAGAAGGTTCTGGACATATTTAGCATTCGGGATTTTAAGGATCGGATGAACAAAAAAGTTTTTCTCACTAAAACTAGTTTTTCGACCGGTCGTTCCTATGACATGTGTCATGTCTGTGAACCAGTTCAAAACGGCTCAAAAGTTGTTCAGAGCCATATCTCAATAGTTATCTAAGCTAAAAACTTGAAATCTGGTCTGAAGGTTGGTAATAAGGCGTTAGATATTTTAATGGCTTAGAGCCGCGCTTGAGCCGGTTCAAAAATCAAACCGCTTCAACAGTGGCTCTGAGCTATATCTCAGCAGTAATTTAAGCTACGAACTTTGGTATGTACATAGCTTGGGAATAAGGAGTTAGATATTTTGCACTTCAGAGCCGGATTCGAACCGGTTCCAAAGTGGTTCAGAGTCATTTCTCAGAAGCTATTCATGAATCGAACTTGAACAAGAAAGAAAGTCGGTCAAGCCCGACTATAACATACTCTGTACCTGTGATCTGCTGCCCATCACCGTTGCGACCGGTGCTACCCATAATTGTTTGTTTTCATTATAACTCGACAACCGATCATCCGATCTCTACCATTCCGGATCGATTATTAATCCTAATTACTAAATGTGTCCAGAAGGAACGAATCTTCTATCTATAAAACTGTGGGAGATATGACGTTTTTTCCAATTTGCGGGGGCGGGAGGGGGCGTGGCA
This sequence comes from Lordiphosa collinella, assembly GCA_018904265.1. Taxonomy (NCBI): domain Eukaryota; kingdom Metazoa; phylum Arthropoda; class Insecta; order Diptera; family Drosophilidae; genus Lordiphosa; species Lordiphosa collinella. The sequence continues at coordinate 108,308 of JAEIFV010000274.1, forward strand.
AAAATTAAAAATAAACTTGATCTGCCGGCAAGTATAAGAAGCATAAGTCCCATATATGTCAAACCTCTATCTCTTACCATCTCTGAGATCTGTGCGTTCATACGGACAGACAGACGGACATGGCTATATCGACTCGGTTGTTGATGCTGATCAAGAACATATATACTTTATGGGGTCGGAGATGCTTCCTTCTGGCTGTTACATACTTTTGCACAAACTTATTATACTCTATGTACCTTTGGTACAGAGTATAAAAATGGTTTGAAGCTATCTAAGCAAAGAACTTGAAATTGGGTTTGTAGCTTGAAAATGTGGAGTTGAATATTTAACTGTTTCAGAACTGGTTTTGAGGCGGTTCAAAAGTGGTTCAGAGCAATGGTTAATTTAATGTCTCAGAAGCTATTCATGAATCGAACTTGAACAAGTAAGGGAGCTGTAGTCGAGTGCCCCGACTACAAAATACCCTGTACCCTTGACTTCTTGTGTTTTCATACACATGTACACACACACACACTCTAACATACGCACACAAGCACGCGCAAACGCGGTAATTGACAATGCAAGGCCCCCCTCTCTCCCACAAGCAAAATTGATTCGTATAGAACTTCGGTGTTTTTTGTTAAATCTTATTGATCTTTTTAGAATAGATAGATATTATATATAAAGTTTGAAAGGTCTATCTTAAAAATTGTGGCTCTGACAGTTTTTTGCGTTTAAAGGGGGGAGGGGGAGGAATTTTCAAAAAAGGTGCGTCTGCGTTGACAGCATAACTCCAAGCAAGATCATTTTCAGTGACGAAGAAAAAAATAAATTTTAATTGAATTTTTGTCAGAAGTTTTAACGAAAAAAACAAAGTTTTGTGTTAAATTTCGCGGCATTTCATCAAGATCGGTTGGGTAGTTCTCAAGAGATCGACCGACTTTGAAAACACTGTTTTGAGAAAAACGCATTTAAAGTCTTGAGCGCGGAGCCCAGCTACTCTGAAGCGCGCACCTTCTTCATACTGTATTTCCAAAACTATTACTGGGATCGACTTGAAATTTTGGGGCAATATTCTAGAGATTTTGAAGAATTTAATGAGACAATAAAAAAATCTATTTTTTGAAGCCGTGAAACCCAAGTAACTCCTTAAACTATAAACTGGAAATTTGGCGTGTGGGTTGGAAATATGATGTTTGCATTTTCCCTATTTAAAACTCGGTTCGAAACGGCTTGACAAGTTCAAATGTTAATGTCGATTTGCAGCCAGTTAAGACTTGATAAGTATTCTCATAATGCAAAGGCCCGGGCAACGCAGGGTATTGAGCTAGCATACTATACAGATAGACTATCATAGTGCCTGGCGCGCTTTGTTACGCCGCCGTCAGTCTATCATTAAAGCTATTAAATATCATCACATAAAACCGATGCGAATCGTCAAGGCAAACGGATGTGCCTCCAAGTGCTCCTGTTAAATATTCTGACAACGGCGACAAAAAACCAATACAAGTGCAACAAAACAAAAGCGAAAGGACGCAATTATATATTTTTATGTATCAACAAGTTTTAGTGCCAAAAAACAATGAACAAACAGGCGAAATTAAAACTCGCTTAATCGGGGGTGTCCTGGAAATCTCTAGAGATTCAGGCTTCGGTTGGTTTGCAAATCGCTAGTGAAATCGGTGTCCCAGAACTTTGAGAGATTTCGTTCAGTTTGTGTGTGTATAGGATTATGGTCCTACTACAAAAACAGAGCTGATATATTGCGTGGGTTCGTGAATTCGCTATTGATTGCTTAATGTATTGGCTGGTTTGTGTATTGGTTGGTTTGCCAAAATCTCCCAACAAAATACGAGAGGTTTGAAACCAACCGAAAGAGATTTCTAGGACACCGAGAATTGGTTTTGGGTTGGAATTTGGTTGGAAGAGATTTCCGCTCATTAACCCCTCTCCAAAGCAAAACAAACAATCGAAGTGCATACTTCTCGTTCTCGCATGTGTCAAATCACACTAACAACTATCTAAGACCTGATGAACAAATGATGCCGAGATCTGCCTCTCCAACTTTGCCCAGTGCAAGGTGCTCAGCTCCATGGAGCGCTCAGTGTGCCTCTCCCGTAACTCCGCTCTCAACAACAAAAACCACTACTACAGCCCAAGCTTCACCAACGTTTCTGCTCTCCACACTCCCGCCTACAATTATGTCAACATCAACGGCTACAACAACAACATCAACAATTAACATCAACATCAACAATTATGCAACTGCACAAACTGCTACAAACACTCATACGCAAGTACAAAAATCAAACAATACTAATACAAAAATGTCAACTCAGCACGACCTCCCGCAAAATCATACACAACGAAATGCAACACCTACTACCCGCTCGTATGTGCAGACTGGCATCGATCGGTATGTACAAATAAACAAACTCAAATTAAGCCCGCAAAACAAAAACAGCGGCAACATTTCAAAGATAAACAAAACAAGCGATACACCTGTGGACAAAGATCCCCTCACTGGGAATAGGTTCCAAATTCTTGGCCAACAGTCTGATGCTGTGTGTGAAGAAAAGGCTACAAATGCCCCTAAACCAAAGCCTCCACCCATTTATATAAGGGATAGCAACTGTGCGGCCCTAGTCACAAAGCTTGTATCGCTAATAGGCAACAACAACTTTTATGTAACATCCGTCAACAAAGGCAATATCCACGAAACAAAGCTCAAAGTCAACACCGAAGAAAATTATCGAGCAGTCAAAAAATGCCTAAGAGCTGAAAATAAAAGCTACTACACCTACCAACTAAAAAGTAGCAAGGGCCTACAGGTAGTAATCAAGGGCATTGCATCAATTGTACCTGTAACGGAAGTCGCTTCTGCCTTGAAGGAAAAGGGATTCAAGGTCAAGTCCGTTATAAACATAATAAACAGGGACAAAAACCACAGCCACTGTTCAAAGTTAAGCTAAGCCCGGAAGACGCAGCTCCTAAAAATAATGTAGTGCACCCAATTTACAAACTACCTTTCTTATTGCACCGCAGAATAACCGTAGAGGAGCCGCACAAACGCACAAATCCAGTGCAATGTACCAATTGCCAAGAATTTGGGCACACAAAAGCCTACTGCACCCTGCGATCAGTTTGTGTAGCATGCGGAGAGCTGCACAACACTGCCTCATGCCCTGCTAACAAGGAGGATCCATCTGTCAAAAAATTCAGTAACTGTGGAGGTAACCACACTGCAAGCTACAGAGGTTGCCCAGTCTACAAAGATCTGAAGAGCAGGATTAATACGCGCACAGAATTTGCCCGATCCAATGGAAGCCTTAATCAGTTCACACCATCGCAGTCGACCCCTGGAGTCTTCTTCACCAAAGCTACGAGATCGACCGTTGCCCCAACGACTACAACACAAGGTGTTTCTTTCGCAAGCGCCCTGAAACTAGGAAATGATAGACCCGCACCCATATCTACGGTTTCGCATGAAATTCGAAGTGAGCCGACACTGCTTCAAAACAAGCGAAACAACCATCAAACTATAGTAGCTTAGAAGCTATGTTTCTATCGTTACAGCAGACGCTGAAGGATTTTATGGTATATATGCAAAACGCAATGCAAGAACAAATGAGAGCACAAGGAATTCTTATTCAAATGCTCGCTTCGCAACAATCCAAATAATGGCTCTCCTACGAGTTTCACTCTGGAATGCAAATGGCATTCCCCGCCACAAAGTGGAGTTATCAAAATTTCTCCTAGACAATGAAATCGACATAATGCTTCTTGCAGAAACTCACTTGACGGACCGATACAATTTTCAATTACCTGGGTATGCATTTTACGGCACAAATCACCCAGATGGCAAAGTCCATGGTGGCACTGGCATCCTCGTCAGAAGCCGCATCAAGCATTACCCACTATTAGGATTTTCGGAAAACTACCTACAAGCCACATCGATATGTGTAGAGTCTAAACGAGGCAATATCACTCTGTGCGCGGTTTACTGTCCCCCACGTTTCGCAATATCAGAAAAACAATTCCTAGATTTCTTTAATACACTTGGTCAACGCTTCTTGGCTGCGGGTGACTATAATTCGAAACATCCCCACTGGGGCTCCAGACTGACCAATCCCAAAGGGAAGCAACTCTAAAGCGTACTCACTCGCGCATCAAACAAACTCGACTATGTATCTCCGGGAAGGCCTACATACTGGCCGGCAGATCCAAAGAAATTACCCGATCTTGTAGACTTTGCTATTACAAGAAAAGTTGCACAAAACTTGGTAACTGCAGAAGCCCTTGCTGACTTGTCGTCAGACCATTCTCCAATAATATTCACCCTTCTGGAGTGCCCTCATATTAGAGAATATCCTCGGAGTCAAAATTATTCGAGTGAGAACTGGCATGGGAAAGTTTACAATACTACCGCTTTACATAAGGGGAACGTGCTGGAAAAAGGAATTTAGTGCAGTCTCTGACCTTTTAATGCAACATACCCCAATTAATCCTCTTGTAATGGGTGACTTGAATGTTCGGATAGGTGAAGAGCAACAAATTGTACACAATTGCTTGGTTAACAGTTTTACAGCTGGAACATATCATAGAGTATCACAAGACAAAACAGTAAACAGCAACGGCAGAGAATTTCTGAAATTCTGCGAGGATAACAGCCTGCTTATTTTAAATGGAAGGACCAATGGCGACAGTGAAGGAGCTTTCACATACATAAGCAATATGGGCCAATCGGTCAATGATATGCAATATCGAATGATATGCTTGAGCAAGTAGTGAGTTTTTCGGTGGGAAATGCAACATGGTCTGATCATATGCCAATCTCATTGGTTTTAAGCGTAAAAGTAGATGCATGTAGTACACAAAGTATGAACCTTTTACCCAGACTGAAATGGAAGGATTCTCTTAAAGAAACGTATATTCGAAAATTGGATTACAACTTGGAAAGATCAATGCAGGAACAATCAGACATAAGTTTGACTGATATGTGTGCAGTTATAAAGGGTTCATATCCATTGCAACCGCACATACCAAAAAATAGCGTCTACAGAAACAAATGGTTTGATGCCCAATGTATGAGGCAAAGAGACGAAGTATTCAATAATCTGAAAATATATAGGAGAACGCTAAATCTTATGGATAAAACAAATTATACCAAGAGCAAAGAAAAATATGATAGGATGTGCAATGATAAGCAACTGTTATAGTATGAGAAACTAGAAATAAAAGTCAACAATGTTCAAAGCAGCAAAGAATGGTGGAATGTAGCTAAGGAAATAAGAAATGCTCAACCTCGGATTGGAACTCATATTAACGCACAAGATTTTAAGAGCTACTTCGAAACTTTGCTGAACCCGTCGCAAAATATTGCACCTATTCACTATGCTGTTAATAAAATAGTAAACTTTGAGCTTGATAAGTCTGTCACATCGGAAGAAGTATTAACCATGCTGCATAAAACAAAACCAGAAAAGGCCCCAGGAAAAGATAGGATTCCATATGAATTTTTCAAAAACGCATCTGATAACTATATCCAAAAGTTGGCTTCTGTGTATAATAAAATCCTCGAGGACGGTACAGATCTGAATTGCTTCAAAACTTCTGTAATATTCCCATTATTTAAAAAAGGAGATCCAAATGCTCCAGCGAACTATAGAGGGATATCATTTATGAACTGCGCTGCAAAGATACTAATGGGTATTATAAATGCACGCCTTACTTCCTGGTTAGAGGACAATAAAATTCTTAATGAATTTCAAGCTGGGTTTCGGAAGAACTATTCAACTGTAGACAACGTGTATAACCTAGCGTCTATAGTACATTTAAAATTTGCTGAAAGGAAAAAAAGTTTATTGCTTCTTCGTGGACTTCAAAGCTGCATTTGACCGAGTTAATAGGCAGTTGCTGCTTTACAAATTACAAACCATGGGCATATCAACCAAAATTGCGAACTTTCTCGAAAAGATATATAAAAATACGGAAAGCTTTGTGTGGACCAAAGAAGAAATATCTGAGGAGTTCCAAACTCATGTTGGTGTAAAGCAAGGCTGTCTACTCTCTCCTCTGCTGTTCACGTTATATCTAAACGATCTTCATGATCAATTGGAAGGAGGACTTTATATCGGGGACGTTAACGTAAGACTACTGCTATACGCCGATGACATTGTCATTTTATCGGACGACATATATAAATTGCAGAAAATGATTTTACGCTTGGAAAAATACTGTGATTTATGGGGAATGGAAGTGAATATGTCGAAATCCGAAATAATGGTTTTCAGGAATGGGGGCAGACTTGCTGCTTCAGAGCAATGGTTTTACAAATCGAACCCTATAAAAATCGCTTCGGAGTATAAGTATCTAGGCGTAATCCTAACGCCACGAATGTCATTTGGAGCACACATCAAAAACAGAAATGGAGAAGCGAAGGGAGCCATCAATTCGACTTGGAATAAATTCTACGATAAGGCGAATATACATTTGAGTAGTAAGTGGAACCTCTTCCAAGCCACAGCGAGGGCAATACAAATGTATGCAGCACAAGTATGGGGATATGCATGGTTCAATGAAACTAATATGTTACAAAGGTTTTTTATAAAAAGAAAACTTCGATTACCCGACTGCACACCAAATTATACCATATGCATAGAAACTGGTGTAGAAGAAGCTTACTTATATGGTCTAAATCTTCATTTGAAATATATTCAGCGAGTCATGTTTGACTATGACGCAAGTAGATTGCCACATATCCTGACGAAGAAAATAATTGGAAAAAATATATTTTGGCATAAGGATATAAAGAGGCTGTTACAACAATGCGACTTGCAACTTGTCGAAAATATGACGAAATATCAATGGTGCCAAATGAGCGTACGGCTCTTAATGAAATTAAAGGAGAATGATCGAAGTGACCACATTAATAGTGCAATATCCAGTGAAAGTCGCATATATAAATATCTTGACTACACTAAAGGCGTTACGTACTGTGATGATAAATATCAGAGGAAAATTATAAGTTGGATTTTTAAGGCTCGAGCTGATCTTTTATGGCTAAATGGAAGTGCTCTTCAATCAGGAGATAAAAATTGCTCGCTATGTAATTTAAAGGAAATTGACTTTCTTTCTGGGAAGATGTCCAGTACTCAAAGAATTTTGGTTGATGTATTTTGGAAAAATAGTACTAAATGAGGCAGAAATAATATCAGCATTAAATGGAGACGGGTTTAATAATTGGGTCAATCTGGCAGGATATGTAGAAAAGGCCATTTTTTATAGAAAACGTATTATAAGCGAATTTTATTAATTGTTTTTTAAAAAATCATTGTTAATATCTGAGGGAATTAAAAATTGTGTTAGTAATTAATGTAATATTAATGTTAAATAATGTGTCTAGATTTAATTAAATATAAATGTTCAGAAAAAAATGTAATATGTGTGTATGTCTATACTGTGGACGACAAACGATCGGGTATCTGGCGACGAGCTGGGCAACCCCGGTGTAGTAGTTCGAAGCAGTATTTGACAATATACACACTACCGGCGGACGGATTGAAATCCATGCCGGTGTATACAAATCATATTTATTTTAAATAAATATAAATCTATCTATCTATCTATCTATCCTCGGAGACTGACATCACACAAGACAAACTGGCTCAAATACAAAAAATATATCAGCAGTCACATCGAGCTGTGCCCAACCATAAACAGCGAAGAAGACATTGACAATTCAGTTCAAGCCCTCTCCTCTATCATTACTGCCGCTGCTCATCACTCAAACCCCCAAACGACAACAACAGCACCTCAGCAAGATCGTAGATTGACACACAGTTACATTGACCGGCTGGTCTCAGAAAAGCGGCGTGCAAGAAGAGAATGGCAAAGCTTTAGATCGCCTGCCGCAAAAAATCGTCTGAGACTTGCAGAACGCGTACTTTGCAAAGCACTCGAAGCCGAAGAACAGCTAGCACATAGCCGTTATATCGAAAAATTATCGCCTACAAGCACCAAATTTCCCTATGGAGGGCACGCGCCAGCATAAAGCCACCTGCAAAGGTAGACACGCCTCTAAGAGATCAGACAGGAAGATGGGCCCGCAGCGACGAAGAAAAGGCAACTGTCTTTGCACTTCACCTCAGAAATGTTTTCCAGCCAAATCCTCCAACCAATGGCTATGAACTTCCATTGGTTCCGACCGCCGCACAAACTGACCCAATCAAAGTTCATTCGGTAGAAATAAAAAATGCCATCGGAGAGCTAAATCCCAGAAAAGCCCCTGGACATGACCTTATTACACCTAAAATGATTATGGAACTTCCAAGTCCCGCCATTACATATATCTCAAGACTTTTCAATGCTGTTCTGCGATGTGGATACTTTCCAACTCAGTGGAGGAAGTCCACAATCATAATGATTCAGAAACCATTAAAAGATAAAACACAAGCGTCATCATACAGACCCATTAGTCTGCTACCTTGCCTGTCAAAACTATTTGAGAAGATCCTACTCAGTAAAATTGATGCCCATACACAAAATATCATTCCCTCACATCAATTTGGGTTTAGAGCAAAGCACGGGACTATTGAGCAAGTCAACCGTTTAACTTCAGACATTCGGACTGCGTTTGAGCAACACGAATACTGCTCTGCAATTTTCTTAGATGTTGCCCAAGCATTTGACCGCGTTTGGTTGGATGGTCTTATATTCAAGATAAGGACAATGCTTCCCCCAAATACTCACAAAGTCTTAGAAAGTTACGTCAGTAACAGAGTATTTACAGTTCGTCAAAATGAGTACACAACGGAAGAGTTCACTATAGGAGCCGGAGTACCGCAGGGTAGCGTACTCGGTCCTCTCCTATATGTAATGTACACTGCCGACATACCAACAGACCCCAGAATTACAATAAGTACTTTTGCAGATGATACGGCAATATTAAGCAAGCCACCTAGCTAATGTGGAAGAGTGGCTGGCCAACTGGCGCATAAAAATCAACGAGCAAAAGTGTAAGCATGTGACGTTCACACTCAACAGAAGCACCTGTCCTAAGCTATCCTTAAATGCAACACAGATCCCGCAATCAAACGATGTTGTATACCTAGGTGTGCACCTCGAAAGAAGGCTCACATGGCGCAAACACATAGAGTCGAAAAAGCTTCAAATCAAGCTAAAGGCTAACAGCATTCACTGGCTAATCAACTCCCGTTCCCCTCTTAAACTGGAACATAAAGTCCTACTGTACAAAAGCATCATAAAGCCTGTCTGGACGTATGGCTCGCAGTTATGGGGAAATGCCAGTGCGAGCAGTGTGAACATCCTCCAAAGATCACAGTCAAGAATTCTCAGAACCATCACTGGAGCGCCATGGTACATTCGCAACGAGTGTATCCACAACGATCTCAGCATCCCATTGGTCGAAACTGAAATAGAGCAACTTAAACAAAAATATTCTGAGAAGCTTCTTACCCACCCAAATCAACTTGCAAAATCTCTATTAAGATCTGAAAAATTATTGTTCGTCTCATTAAGAGAAGATTCAATACCTACAATATAAGCTTAAAAAAAAAAATTTTATTTTCCGACCGAGTTTGGGTATCATTAACGTTATCGTAACTATTATCTCTATCGTTATCGATACCGTTATCGTTTTTCATTTCTTAATCGTTATCGATACCGTTATCGCTATTGTTATCGTTATTGATTTCTTTATCGTTATCGATACCGTTAGCGTTATCATTACCTTTATCGTTATCGATATCATTATCGATATCGTTATGGATACCGTTATCGCTATATCATTATCGTTATCGCTATCATTATAGCTATAGTGTTTTGTTGTTGTGTTTTGGTTACTGTACTAACAGTTAGATCTACCGAATATATTGTAATTTTCGCGTATTTATGTTTGCTCTTATGTTGTTGTTGTTGCAATTAACAACTGTTATCATAGTAATTTAAGTTACAATTTTTTTTACACATACTTTGTTATTGTAAAAAGTTGCAGTTATTTCAGTAAAATTGCCATAGAAATGGTAACTCTTACGTGACTCGATCTACTGTGACCAAAGTCTCCTTTTTTATGCATTTCGTTTACAGTACTGTATAAATAGTCATCTTACTAATTGTTCGGTATTATTATAATAGAAATAGTAAAGTAAAAACGTAAAAATAGTAATGACTTGGGTAAACACTCTTACACAAAGCCTTCTGTCATTTTGGCGTTGCTGCCGTACGTGTTGGAATTCCCAAACAGTCAAAGCATTGTTGGCATGGAATGACTTCTGCCGTCTTGCAGAAGATGCGTGTCTTGTTTTAAAATGTATGAACAAACTTAACTTTTTGATCTAAAGGCTGCCGAAACGTTCTCTCATTGATTTTCAAAAAGGTCACTAAAACAGTCCCATAGTTGAGTAACTGTTTATTCTTAAAAAAATACTTACATTACTATTATGTGGTACTTCAATAGTAAAAGCTGTTATCTTACCATTTGAATGGTAACTTGACAGCTAAAATAGTATTCCTACTAAGTAATTTACTCTAGACTAACAATCTATCGGTATATTCACCAGAAAACTGACAATTTACTACTTTGGTAGTAGAATTACTGTGTACATAGTAATAAATGCTACTTACTGTAAACATGGGTATATATTACAAATTTTGTGGGTTGGCGCATTTCTAAACGATATTTTCGGACTTATTTACCATTGCAATAGTTCTCTTTAAGTAAAGCTTTACGGGATAGTTACTGAAAAATTAGGTTAATTTTACCGACTTTGTGGGTTGGCGCATTTCTTAACAATGATATTGGTTAAATATACCCACATACACTTTTGTGTGTACCGTTACCGTCATCGTTATTTCTTAAGCTTTCCTTGTCGTTACCGCTACCGTTAACGTTGTCCCTATCGTTATCGTTATTATACCCTTGCAAATGGAATTATAAGTTTGTCCATAAGCTTACAACTCATAGATATATTGATTTCCGACCCCATAAACTATATATATTCTTGATCAGGGCGACGAGCCGAGTTGATTTAGCCCTGTCCGTCTGTCTGTTTCTACGCAAAGTAGTCTCTCACTTTTGAAGCTATCTAGCTGAAATTTTGCACAGTATTCTTTTTTTACTGCTCGCTGCTAATATGTCGGAACTATAGCTTTTAAAGGAACGATCGGTCGAAAAACTAGTTTTAGTAAGAAAAACTTTGTAAACGTCTCAAATCTTAGTATATATGTTTTCTATGCTTTTTTATAATTTTACCAAGTTTGGTGAAAATCGGACAACTATATGGTATAGCTCCCATACAACAGTTAGGTCTTTAAAATGGTCTTACTGAGAAAAATCTCTTTTGTTTTTAATGATACCGTCTTAAAATTTGGTACATGTTAGTTTTATATGTTTTTACATAATTTAACAAAATTTTTGTCAAAATCGGGTCACTATATCTTCAGGCTCCCATACGAACGATCGGTCTGAAAATGGGTTAAAGTAAAAAAACTTTTTGTTTATAATTTTTCATTCAATGTTACAGTTCTTTAATTTGTACATTAATAATAACATATGCATTTAAACAGATTTTGCAAAATTTGGTCGAATTCATTATTTTAAAGCGGGCATTAAAACTTCAAACATAGCCGAAGTTAGCAAAGCCTTCTCGGTTATTTTCTTATATTATCCTTACAAGACAAGTTTGAAGCCAATCGGATGAAGCAGGTTTTTTGGCTGCAGAGTTTTCCGACCCTTAGTTCAAATTTTCCAACATCAGAAAATTATATTACGAATTATTTCACGTACTATCTTTACAAGCCGAATTTCCAGTCAATGGGATGTAAAATATTGTCTGTCGGATTTCTCGGGAATTTTGCTTGTGGGTGGATTTTCCGAAATCGGGCTTACAAACCGAGTTTTAAGTCAATCGGAGAAAAATAAAATTCTCACCATACAAACTTTTCCGACGCTTTTCCGGGAATTTCCCGACCCAACATTCGAATTTTCCAACATCGGAAAATTGCATTTCAATTTATTTCACTTACTGTCCTTACAAACCGAATTTCAAGTCAATCGGATGAAAAATAGATTTTTGCATATCGGATTTCCCGTGAGTTTTCCTTGTGGGCGGATCTTACAAGCTGAATTTCAAGTCAATCGGATAAAATATAACATTTTCCCCACACAATCTTTTCCGACGCTTTTCCGGCTTTTCCGGGTGGAATTTTCCAAGCCCCCGTCTTAGTATGCACTTTCACCACATATGGAAACTCCAGTCCAAATTTCAGCCCTCTTACTTTTACTTTTTATGCTGTGCGATTAGTGCCAATAAGTGAATCAGTCAGTCAGAATAAGCTATTTTATTTTTATAGAGATTTCTGGTAACAATTTTCAAAAATTGTGGAAACAAATCGGGAAAAGATTTTGTAATTCCGTTTTTTGTATTTGGTTGCTTAATTAATTAAATTAATTTGAAAATGTGTGAATGCGAGAGCTGCTGTAAAAGTTTTCGGCCTCCAAAACAGTGTCTTCTAAAATAAGGTGTGTTGATGGTTCACTCTCTTCCGGGAGTCCCCATTATCAGAAAGCAAAACGGAAAACAGGAGACTGTTAAGTTTAAATGCCTTTATGGTCCGAAGCAGAATCATGAAACTTAAAATTGAATTTGTAAAAGTTGTGGCTATTTAAAAATGAGAAATCGATTTTTGATAATTTTTTTGCAGTCCTGTGGACAAAAAAAAATACAAAATTTTTTTTCAATGATTGTGGTTCGAGCGATAGCCGTGTCAATTCTGCGTTCATTAAGCCCCATATAATCAAAATCGGTCCAGTAGAAGTTGATAAACGGTGTGAACCATTTTGGAAAACGTGGTTTTGAGAAAAACGATTTTAAAGTGTGCAGTTGCTAGGACTTAAATGGCTATATAATTGAAAGCATTCCAAATTTTGAAATGTCCTTTTGGGGTAATTTTTTTGAGTATCTAAGCTAAAAAACAAATGAATAACGAGAAAGAAAAGCTAACTTCGTCTATGCCGAAGTTTAAATACTCTTGAAACTTTTGTGACTACTAATTTGATTTTGTGACCAATGACTTAATTTATAAGCTTAATGTCTTGTGTCATTGGAATATTAAATAAAAAACTTATAAAAAAAGTTTGTATGGCAGTTAAAAGAAGTGACCATCCGATTTTCACGATACCGACCTATGTGCAGTGTGCAGCTAAAAGATGACTTTGTGCAAAATTACAGCTCGATAGCTTTAAAACTGAGAGACTAGTTAGCGTAGAAACAGACAGACGGACGGACTGACAGACGGACGGAAGAGCTCAATCGGCTCAGCTCGTCATGCTGATCAAGAATATATTTACTTTATGTGGTCGGAGGTGATTCCTTCTATGCTTTCCAATCTTCTGGGAAAATTATAATATACACTTGAAAATCAAGTGTATAATAAAGAAAAAAAAATTTTCTAGACCAGAAGAGGGCCTTAAATGAATCGTAAATATTTAACTTCTTCATGTTGAGGTATTCCCTGCATTAGTACAATAAGTGCGCTTGATGGTTGTTTTGGATAATGAATCACACTTTGCTTTTATCATCCTTCAGATGGATATACAAACCAACAGCTGGTGTATGAGTGGAAAAACCAGGATGATGCCGTTTCATTTGTGCCCGGTATGACTCTAAATCAATTCGATCTGATTAGTATGATGCACCGCAACTTCACGTCCACGAGGCGAGAGGGTGACTTTTCGGTTCTGCATGTGGCCTTCAATCTAAAGCGACACACAGGATATTTTCTTATTCAGGTAAGGCGACACTATTGTTGCTCATATCATATTAATGGAGACGATATTTTGTTAGGTCTATGTGCCCTGCATTCTAATTGTGGTACTCTCCTGGGTATCTTTCTGGATACATCGCGAGGCCACCAGCGACCGAGTGGGACTTTGCGTTACAGCTGTTTTGACCTTATCCACCATAAGTCTGGACTCGCGCACTGACTTGCCGAAGGTTAAGTACGCGACCGCATTGGACTGGTTTCTGCTTATGAGCTTTCTCTATTGCATCGCTACGTTGCTGGAATTTGCGGGTGTTCACTACTTCACCAAGCTAGGAAGTGGCGAATTTCCGCGCATGAACGATGAGTGGGAGGATATTGGTGCTGCGAGACCTGCGACTGGCCACATTACGGATGCTTGCGCGGAAGCCAGCGAAGAGGCTGCAGAAGATGATGAAGATGAAGATGAGCTAAGTGAGGCAATAAATTCCGAAAGTGATATTTGTGCCTGTGCCGACCAGGACTCTGTCTCACTCGATTGTGAGCTTCCCCTGCCGACTGCACTGAATGGGAATGATAGCGGTTTTCGCAAGCGTAACGCGTTCATATGTCCTATCTATAACGTAAGTAACGGTTTAAAGCTAAAGGTTTTCTGAATTTTAACTATGTTTTGTCATTCACAGGATCCAGCGTTTATATTTCCAAAGACATCTTCGCATGCCTCGACTATGGAGCGCACCACCCAGACCGAGCCACCAGCAGTCTCACGTGGCCGTCAGATTTGGCTGTGCATAAAGGGTGACATCAAATTTCGCAAGCAACGTGAGCGTGATGCAGCTGCTGAAAAGAGTGTTCAAGGTCCCGGCGCGAGCTATGTCAATAGCGTTTCCCTGATAGATCGTGTGGCCCGAGTCGCGTTTCCCATGTCATTCGCGCTCTTCAATCTATTATACTGGCTGGCTTACGGCATGTATAAAAAAGAATTCTCCTGGTCCACAATTAAGGCTTGAATTTGCCGCATGTACTTTCTAAACTCATTCAGACGTTCTCCCATCCATTTCAAGGGTTAATCCAAACTAGAAATAGCGTTGTTGAAGATTCATTGACTGCAAAGCATAAAGCCGTAATGCGCAGTTGCTAAAAAGAATATAAGCTTGCATATACACTTATTTATAGGACTTAATTACTACTCATTATTCAATCCAATTTCTAAAATTTTTTATTGAAAAATTTAATAAAGAATGAATGTTCATGTAAGCCCTTTTCATTTCAGTAAATCGACCTTAAAATGTGGATCTAACAGAGAAAAAATAGAGAAAGTTAACTTCGGCTAGGCCGAAGTTTTGTATACCCGTGCAGTTTTTATATCCGCTACTCGTAGAGTAAAAGGGGTATACTAAAGTCGTGCAAATGTATGTAACAGGCAGAAGGAAGCATCTCCGACCCCATAAAGTATATATGTGCTTGATAATCATCAACAGCCGAGTCGATATAGCCATGTCCGTCTGTCTGTAAGAACACCTAGATCCCGGAGAGTAGAAGAGCTAGGGCCACCAAATTTGAATGTAGACTCCTATTGTCCCTACGCAGATCAAGCTTATTTCAAATATTGGCCACGCTCCCCCCTCCCCTGACTGACTGACTGACTGACTGACTGACTGATTGGCAATCATCGCACAGCCTAAACGGTAAGAGCTAGAGGGCTGAAATTTGGACAGGAGTTTCCTTATGTGGTGAAAGTGCGTACTAAGACGGGGTTTTGGAAAATTCCACCCGGAAAAGCCGGAAAAGCGTCGGGAAAGTTTGTATGGGGAAAATTTTATTTTTCATCCGATTGACTTGAAATTCGGTTTGTAAGCATAGTATGCAAAATAATTGGACACGTGTTTTCCCGATTTCGGAAAATCCGCCCACAAGGAAAATTCTCGGAAAATTCGATATGCAAAAATCTATTTTTCATCCGATTGACTTGAAATTCGGTTTGTAAGGATAGTAAGTGAAATAAATTGAGATGCCATTTTCCGATGTTGGAAAATTTGACCTTAGGGTCGGAAAATTCCCGGAAAAGCGTCCGAAAAGTTTCTATGGGAAAATTTATTTTTCATCCGATTGTGTTGAAACTCGGTTTGTAAGCAAAGTATGCGAAATAATTGGACACGTGTTTTCCCGATTTCGGAAAATCCGCCCACAAGGAAAATTCTCGGAAAATTCGATATGCAAAAATCTATTTTCCATCCGATTGACTTGAAATTCGGTTTGTAAGGATAGTAAGTGAAATAAATTGAGATGCCATTTTCCGATGTTGGAAAATTTGACCTTAGGGTCGGAAAATTCCCGGAAAAGCGTCCGAAAAGTTTCTATGGGAAAATTTATTTTTCATCCGATTGTGTTGAAACTCGGTTTGTAAG
Source organism: Lordiphosa collinella (assembly GCA_018904265.1). Lineage (NCBI taxonomy): Eukaryota > Metazoa > Arthropoda > Insecta > Diptera > Drosophilidae > Lordiphosa > Lordiphosa collinella. The sequence continues at coordinate 124,477 of JAEIFV010000274.1, forward strand.
CAAAGTATGCGAAATAATTGGACACGTGTTTTCCCGATTTCGGAAAATCCGCCCACAAGGAAAATTCTTGGAAAATTCGATATGCAAAAATCTATTTTCAATCCGATTTACTTGAAATTCGGTTTGTAAGGATAGTAAGTGAAATAAATTGAGATGCCATTTTTCGATGTTGGAAAAATCGACCGTAGGGTCGGAAAATTTCTGGAAAAGCGTCACAAAAGTTTGTATGGGGAAAATTTGTTTTTGATCCGATTGACTTGAAAGTCGGTTTATAAGCTAAGTATGCAAAATAATTGGGCACGTGCTTTCCCGATTTCGGAAAATCTGCCCACAAGGAAAATTCCCGGAAAATTCGATATGCAAATCTCTATTTTTCATCCGATTGACTTGAAATTCGGTTTGTAAGGATAGTACGTGAAATAAATTGAGCTGTCATTTTCCAATGTCGGAAAATTTGGCACTAGGGTCGGAAAACTCCCGGAAAAGCGACAGAAAAGTTTGTATGGGAGAAATTTTTTTTTCGGTTGACTTGAAGCTCGGTTTATAAGCAAAATATGCGAAATAGTTGGACACGATTACGATAACGATAGCGATGACGATAACTATAACGATAACGATAACGATTACGATAACGCTATAGATAACGATAACGGTATCGATAGCGATGAAGATAACGATAACGAAAACTATAACGATAACGATAGCGATAACGCTAACGATAACAATAACGATAGCGATAACGATAACGATAATGATAACGATAGCGATAACGATGGCGATAGCGATAACGGTAACGATAACGAAAGCGATTGCGATAGCGATAGCAATAGTGATAGCGATTACGGTAATCTTACCCAATGCCGGTCGGAAAAGAAAAACTATATCGGTTTTATGTGATGTCAGTTGACGGCGGCGTAGCGAAGCGCAACCGGACATATCTATTAATATACAACTGTTCAACCTGACTGAATTTTTACAGTTGTATTATCTTATGCTGAAAGTGAGTACTGAGAAACGGTTTTGGAAAATTCTGTCGGGAAATGTGTAAAATTCAAAGAAAACTGTTGTATGCAACTTTTTTGATTGTCATCCGATTAGGCTCAAATTTATTTTCCGGAAAATTCACCCCCCTTGGTGGAAATTGGGTGGTAAAGGTTGTATGGGTTGAGTTTCAGTTCCCGGCGATTAACTCCAAATTCTTTTTCAAAGTTACTCATTAAAAAATAAGATCAGCGTGACTTTCAATTTTTGGAAAATCTACCCCAAAAGTCGGAAAATGGTCGGAAAACTGTTGTAAGCAACTTCTTTGTTTAACGTCGGATTGGGGTCAAACTCATTTTCAAAGATCTACATGAAAATTCAACAATGACTGCATACTAATTTTCCGGAAGATTCACCCCCCTAGATGGAAATTGGGTGGTAAAGGTTATATGGGTTAAATTTTAGTTCCGAGCGATTAGGTCCAAGTTCGTTTTCAAAGTTACTCATAAAAAATATCATCAACGTGACTTTTAACTTTTGGAAAATCTACCCCCAAAGTCAGAAAATGGTCGGAAAACTGTTGTATGCAGCTTTTTTGCTTATCATCGGATCAAGCTCAAATATACTTTCAGAGATCTATATGAAAATTTAACTATGACTGCATACTAATTTTCCGGAAAATTCACCCCCCTTGCTGGAAATTGGGTGGTAAAGGTTGAATGGGTAGAATTTTAGTTCCCAGCGATTAGCTCCAAGCTCATTTTTAAAGTTACTCAAAAAAAATATGATCAACGTGTCTTTCAAATTTTGGAAAGTCTACCCCAAAAGTCGGGAAATGGGCGGTAAACTGTTGAATGCAACTTTTTTGTTTATCATCGGATTGGGGTCAAACTCATTTTCAAAGATCTACATGAAAATTCAACAATGACTGCATACTAATTTTCCGGAAAATTCACCCCCCTTGGTGGAAATTGGGTGATAAGTTTATGTAGGTTGAATTTTAGTTCCCAGCGATTAGCTCCAAGTTCGTTTTCAAAGTTACTTATAAAAAATATGATCAACGTGACTTTCAACTTTTGGAAAATCTACCCCCAAAGTCGGAAAATGGTCGGAAAACTGTTGTATACAACTTTTTAGTTTATCATCCGAATTTATTTCCAGGGATCTATATGAAAATTTAACCATGACTGCATACTAATTTTCCGGAAATTCACCCCCATTGGTGAAAATTGGGTGGTAAAGGTCTTATGGGTTGAATTTTAGTTTTTGTTTGGAGCTACCAAACTCCAGCTACCAAACTCTATTTCAAAGTTACTAATAAAAAATATGATCAACGTGACTTTCAACTTTTGGAAAGTCTACCCCAAAAGTCGGGAAATGGGCGGAAAACTGTTGTATGCAAATTTTTTGATTATCATCCGATCGGGCTCAAATTCATTCTCAAAGGTCTATATGAAAATTCAACAATGACTGCATACCAGTCTTCTGAAAAATCTACCCCTCTTGGCGGAAATTGGTGGGTAAAGGTTGAGTGGGTTGAAGATATTGGATTATAAAGGTGTCCATGAACTGACTGGAAAATTATAAAAATATTCCGTTCAACGCGGGCTGCCGTTTTTCATTGTACTTGGTTGTGTGCGGGACCGGGACCTGGAGGTGGCCTTAGAGGTGGCCCTGGAGGTGGACCTGTAGGTGGACATGGAGGTGGAAAATGGTCCAAGAACCGCAATATTTGCAAAATTCTTAATCTCGGTATAACTTTGGGGATTGGCTAGACGCTTGCCAGGGAATATTTCTAAGTAGAAGAAACGGGCGAAAAATGGTGCTCAAGCCGCGATATTTGGCAAATTTTTGATTTCAGTGAAACTTAGTGGAATGGAGGACGCTTGCCCTGGAAGCTTTCTAAGTTGAAGAAATGGGCGGAAAATGCTGCACAATCCGCGAAATTTGAAAAATTATAGCGTTCATCCGATTGCAAAGCAACTTTGAGGAATGGTAGGAGAATTGGTGGGAAATGTCCCAAAATGTGTATTCAAGGCCAATCCTTATTTTTGGGCCCATCTTTATCAAATTGGGTTTGTAAGCTTTAAATTTTAGAAGTCCACCACAAAGATCGGAAATGTCAGGAGAGACTTTTTTTTTAACCGCGGGCGGGGCCTAAGAGTTAATCTCTGCTTTGAGCCGATGTATGTAAGATACGGTCAAATATTTTCCAATTTGTGAAACTCACCCCCAAGACGGAAAAGAAAAACTGATACCGATATCGCTTGAAATAGCTTCACTGGCTGCGGCGTAGCGAAGCAAGCCGGGCTACTTGCTAGTCTATATATATAAAACTGTTCAACCTGACTGACTGACTGGTGACCGTCGCACAGCCTAAACGGTAAGAGCTAGAGGGCTGAAATTTGGACAGGAGTTTCCTTATGTGGTGAAAGTGCGTACTAAGACGGGGTTTTGGAAAATTCCACCCGGAAAAGCCGGAAAAGCGTCGGAAAAGTTTGTATGGGGAAAATTTTATTTTTCATCCGATTGACTTGAAATTCGGTTTGTAAGCATAGTATGCAAAATAATTGGACACGTGTTTTCCCGATTTCGGAAAATCCGCCCACAAGGAAAATTCTCGGAAAATTCGATATGCAAAAATCATATTTTTCATCCGATTGACTTGAAATTCGGTTTGTAAGGACAGTAAGTGAAATAAATTGAAATGTGATTTTCCGATGCTGGAAAATTCGACCGTAGGGTCGGGAAATTCCCGGAAAAGCGTCGGAAAAGTTTGTATGGGGAAAATTTTATTTTTCATCCGATTGACTTGAAATTCGGTTTGTAAAAGTAGCAAATAATTGGACAGTGTTTTCCCGTTTCGGAATCCGCCCCGAATTCCGAACAAAAGGAAATTTATTTTTCATCCGATTGACTTGAAATTCGGTTTGTAAGGACAGTAAATGAAATAAATTGAAATGTGATTTTCCGATGCTGGAAAATTCGACCGTAGGGTCGGAAAATTCCAGGAAAAGCGTCGGAAAAGTTTGTATTGGGAAAATTTTTTTTTCATCCTATTGACTTGAAACTGGGTTTGTAAGCGAAGTATACGAAATAATTGGACACGTTTTTTCCCGATTTCGGAAAATCTGCCCGCAAGGAAAATACCCGGGAAATTCGATATGCCAAAATCTATTATTCATCGGATTGATTTGAAATTCTGTTTGTAAGGATAGTAAGTGAAATGAATTGAAATGTGATTTTTCGATGATGGGAAATTGGAAAATTCCCCGGAAAAGCGTCGGAAAAGTCTGTATGGTGAGAATTTTATTTGTCGTCCGATTGACTTGAATTTCGGTTTGTAAGCAAAGTATGATAAATAATTGGACACGTATTTTCCCGATTTCGAAAAATCTGCGCGCAAGGAAAATTCCCGGGAAATTCGATATGCAAAATCTTTTTTTTTCATCCGATTGACTTGAAATTCGGTTTGTAAGGATAGTAAGTGATATAATTTGTAATGTTATTTTCTGAAGTTGGAAAATTTGACCTTAGGGTCGGAAAACTCAGCAGACAAAAACCTATTTTCATACGATTGGCTTTAAACTTGGTTTGTAAGGATAGTATAAGAAATAACGAAATAACAGTAACTCGGGCTGCCGTTTTTCATTGTACTGGCTGTGTGCGGGACCTGGACCTCGACCTGGAGATGGCACTGGACCTGGACGTGGAAGTGGACGTGGACCTGAAAGTGGCCATTGAGGGGCATGGCCATGGAGGTGGCCATGGAGGTGGCCATGGAGGTGGCCATGGAGGTGGCCATGGTGGTGGCCATGGAGGTGGCCATGGAGGTGGCCATGGAGGTGGCCATGGAGGTGGCCATGGAGGTGGCCATGGAGGTGGCCATGGAGGTGGCCATGGAGGTGGCCATGGAGGTGGCCATGGAGGGGCCATGGAGGTGGCCATGGAGGTGGACCTGTAGGTGGACATGGAGGTGGAAAATGGTCCAAAAACCGCAATATTTGCAAAATTCTTAATCTCGGTGAAACTTTGGGGATTGGCTAGACGCTTGCCCGGAAGGTTTTTAAGCAGAAGAAATGGGCGGAAAATGGTGCACAATCTGCGAAATTTGAAAAATTATAGCGTTCATCCGGATGCAATGCAACTTTGAGGAATGGTTGGAGAATTGGTGGAAAATGTTATTTGTTGGCCGATCTTTATCAAATTGTGTTTGTAAGCTTTAAATTTGAAAAGTTCACCACCAAGATCGGAAATGTCAGGAGAGACTTTATTTTTAACCGCGGAAGGGGCATAAGAGTTAATCTCTGCTTTCAGCCGATGTATGTAAGATACGGTCAAATATTTTCCGATTTGTGAAATCCACCCCCAAGTCGGAAAAGAAAAACTGATACTCTTATCGGTTAAAATAGCTTAACTGACGGCGGCGCAGCGAAGCAAGCCGGGATATTTGCTAGTTCTATATATATAAATAGTTTTTATAAAACTGTTCGACTGACTGACTGACTGGTGATTGGCAATCATCGCACAGCCTAAACGGTAAGAGCTAGAGGGCTGAAATTTGGACAGGAGTTTCCTTATGTGGTGAAAGTGCGTACTAAGACGGGGTTTTGGAAAATTCCACCCGGAAAAGCCGGAAAAGCGTCGGGAAAGTTTGTATGGGGAAAATTTTATTTTTCATCCGATTGACTTGAAATTCGGTTTGTAAGCATAGTATGCAAAATAATTGGACACGTGTTTTCCCGATTTCGGAAAATCCGCCCACAAGGAAAATTCTCGGAAAATTCGATATGCAAAAATCTATTTTTCATCCGATTGACTTGAAATTCGGTTTGTAAGGATAGTAAGTGAAATAAATTGAGATGCCGATTTTCCGATGTTGGAAAAATTTCGACCGTAGGGTCGGAAAATTCCCGGAAAAGCGTCCGAAAAGTTTGTATGGGGAAAATTTATTTTTCATCCGATTGACTTGAAATTCGGTTTGTAAGCAAAGTATGCGAAATAATTGGACACGTGTTTTCCCGATTTCGGAAAATCCGCCCACAAGGAAAATTCCCGGAAAATTCGATATGTGCAAAAATCTATTTTTCATCCGATTGACTTGAAATTCGGTTTGTAAGGACAGTAAGTGAAATAAATTGAAATGCGATTTTCCGATGCTGGAAAATTTGACCGTAGGGTCGGAAAATTCCCGGAAAAGCGTCGGAAAAGTTTGTATTGGGAAAATTTATTTTTCATCCGATTGACTTGAAACTCGGTTTGTAAGCAAAGTATGCGAAATAATTGGACACGTGTTTTCCCGATTTCGGAAAATCCGCCCACAAGGAAAATTCCCGGGAAATTCGATATGCAAAAATCTATTTTTCATCCGATTGATTTGAAATTCGGTTTGTAAGGATAGTAAGTGAAATGAATTGAAATGTGATTTTTCGATGATGGGAAATTGGAAAATTCCCCGGAAAAGCGTCGGAAAAGTCTGTATGGTGAGAATTTTATTTGTCGTCCGATTGACTTGAATTTCGGTTTGAAAGCAAAGTATGATAAATAATTGGACACGTATTTTCCCGATTTCGAAAAATCTGCGCGCAAGGAAAATTCCCGGGAAATTCGATATGCAAAATCTTTTTTTTCATCCGATTGACTTGAAATTCGGTTTGTAAGGATAGTAAGTGATATAATTTGTAATGTTATTTTCTGAAGTTGGAAAATTTGACCTTAGGGTCGGAAAACTCAGCAGACAAAAACCTATTTTCATACGATTGGCTTTAAACTTGGTTTGTAAGGATAGTATAAGAAATAACGAAATAACAGTAACTCGGGCTGCCGTTTTTCATTGTACTGGCTGTGTGCGGGACCTGGACCTCGACCTGGAGATGGCACTGGACCTGGACGTGGAAGTGGACGTGGACCTGAAAGTGGCCATTGAGGTGGCCATGGAGGTGGCCATGGAGGTGGCCATGGAGGTGGCCATGGAGGTGGCCATGGAGGTGGCCATGGAGGGTGGCCATGGAGGTGGCCATGGAGGTGCCAAGTGCCATGAGGGGCCAGAGCGGGGGGCCATGAGGTGGCCATGGAGGTGGCCATGGAGGTGGCCATGGAGGTGGCCATGGAGGTGGACCTGTAGGTGGACATGGAGGTGGAAAATGGTCCAAAAACCGCAATATTTGCAAAATTCTTAATCTCGGTGAAACTTTGGGGATTGGCTAGACGCTTGCCCGGAAGGTTTTTAAGCAGAAGAAATGGGCGGAAAATGGTGCACAATCTGCGAAATTTGAAAAATTATAGCGTTCATCCGGATGCAATGCAACTTTGAGGAATGGTTGGAGAATTGGTGGAAAATGTTATTTGTTGGCCGATCTTTATCAAATTGTGTTTGTAAGCTTTAAATTTGAAAAGTTCACCACCAAGATCGGAAATGTCAGGAGAGACTTTATTTTTAACCGCGGAAGGGGCATAAGAGTTAATCTCTGCTTTCAGCCGATGTATGTAAGATACGGTCAAATATTTTCCGATTTGTGAAATCCACCCCCAAGTCGGAAAAGAAAAACTGATACTCTTATCGGTTAAAATAGCTTAACTGACGGCGGCGCAGCGAAGCAAGCCGGGATATTTGCTAGTCTCTCTATATATAAAATAGTTTGTCCTGACTGACTGACTGACTGACTGACTGATTGGCAATCATCGCACAGCCTAAACGGTAAGAGCTAGAGGGCTGAAATTTGGACAGGAGTTTCCTTATGTGGTGAAAGTGCGTACTAAGACGGGGTTTTGGAAAATTCCACCCGGAAAAGCCGGAAAAGCGTCGGGAAAGTTTGTATGGGGAAAATTTTATTTTTCATCCGATTGACTTGAAATTCGGTTTGTAAGCATAGTATGCAAAATAATTGGACACGTGTTTTCCCGATTTCGGAAAATCCGCCCACAAGGAAAATTCTCGGAAAATTCGATATGCAAAAATCTATTTTTCATCCGATTGACTTGAAATTCGGTTTGTAAGGATAGTAAGTGAAATAAATTGAGATGCCATTTTCCGATGTTGGAAAATTTGACCTTAGGGTCGGAAAATTCCCGGAAAAGCGTCCGAAAAGTTTCTATGGGAAAATTTATTTTTCATCCGATTGTGTTGAAACTCGGTTTGTAAGCAAAGTATGCGAAATAATTGGACACGTGTTTTCCCGATTTCGGAAAATCCGCCCACAAGGAAAATTCTTGGAAAATTCGATATGCAAAAATCTATTTTCCATCCGATTGACTTGAAATTCGGTTTGTAAGGATAGTAAGTGAAATAAATTGAGATGCCATTTTTCGATGTTGGAAAAATCGACCGTAGGGTCGGAAAATTTCTGGAAAAGCGTCCCAAAATTTTTATGGGGAAAATTTGTTTTTGATCCGATTGACTTGAAAGTCGGTTTATAAGCTAAGTATGCAAAATAATTGGGCACGTGCTTTCCCGATTTCGGAAAATCCGCCCACAAGGAAAATTCCCGGAAAATTCGATATGCAAATCTCTATTTTTCATCCGATTGACTTGAAATTCGGTTTGTAAGGATAGTAAGTGAAATAAATTGAGCTGCCATTTTCCAATGTCGGAAAATTTGGCACTAGGGTCGGAAAACTCCCGGAAAAGCGACAGAAAAGTTTGTATGGGAGAAATTTTTTTTTTCGGTTGACTTGAAGCTCGGTTTATAAGCAAAATATGCGAAATAGTTGGACACGATTACGATAACGATAGCGATGACGATAACTATAACGATAACGATAACGATACGATAAGTACGATAACGCTATAGATAACGATAACGATAACGGTATCGATAGCGATGAAGAAACGAACGAGGATAACGATAACGATAACGCTAACGATAACGATAACGATAACGATAACGATAACGATAACGATAACGATAACGATAACGATAATGATAACGATAGCGATAACGATGGCGATAGCGATAACGGTAACGATAACGAAAGCGATTGCGATAGCGATAGCAATAGTGATAGCGATTACGGTAATCTTACCCAATGCCGGTCGGAAAAGAAAAACTATATCGGTTTTATGTGATGTCAGTTGACGGCGGCGTAGCGAAGCGCAACCGGACATATCTATTAATATACAACTGTTCAACCTGACTGAATTTTTACAGTTGTATTATCTTATGCTGAAAGTGAGTACTGAGAAACGGTTTTGGAAAATTCTGTCGGGAAATGTGTAAAATTCAAAGAAAACTGTTGTATGCAACTTTTTTGATTGTCATCCGATTAGGCTCAAATTTATTTTCCGGAAAATTCACCCCCCTTGGTGGAAATTGGGTGGTAAAGGTTGTATGGGTTGAGTTTCAGTTCCCGGCGATTAACTCCAAATTCTTTTTCAAAGTTACTCATTAAAAAATAAGATCAGCGTGACTTTCAATTTTTGGAAAATCTACCCCAAAAGTCGGAAAATGGTCGGAAAACTGTTGTAAGCAACTTCTTTGTTTAACGTCGGATTGGGGTCAAACTCATTTTCAAAGATCTACATGAAAATTCAACAATGACTGCATACTAATTTTCCGGAAGATTCACCCCCCTAGATGGAAATTGGGTGGTAAAGGTTATATGGGTTAAATTTTAGTTCCGAGCGATTAGGTCCAAGTTCGTTTTCAAAGTTACTCATAAAAAATATCATCAACGTGACTTTTAACTTTTGGAAAATCTACCCCCAAAGTCAGAAAATGGTCGGAAAACTGTTGTATGCAGCTTTTTTGCTTATCATCGGATCAAGCTCAAATATACTTTCAGAGATCTATATGAAAATTTAACTATGACTGCATACTAATTTTCCGGAAAATTCACCCCCCTTGCTGGAAATTGGGTGGTAAAGGTTGAATGGGTTGAATTTTAGTTCCCAGCGATTAGCTCCAAGCTCATTTTTAAAGTTACTCAAAAAAAATATGATCAACGTGTCTTTCAAATTTTGGAAAGTCTACCCCAAAAGTCGGGAAATGGGCGGTAAACTGTTGAATGCAACTTTTTTGTTTATCATCGGATTGGGGTCAAACTCATTTTCAAAGATCTACATGAAAATTCAACAATGACTGCATACTAATTTTCCGGAAAATTCACCCCCCCTTGGTGGAAATTGGGTGATAAGTTTATGTGGGTTGAATTTTAGTTCCCAGCGATTAGCTCCAAGTTCGTTTTCAAAGTTACTTATAAAAAATATGATCAACGTGACTTTCAACTTTTGGAAAATCTACCCCCAAAGTCGGAAAATGGTCGGAAAACTGTTGTATACAACTTTTTAGTTTATCATCCGAATTTATTTCCAGGGATCTATATGAAAATTTAACCATGACTGCATACTAATTTTCCGGAAATTCACCCCCATTGGTGAAAATTGGGTGGTAAAGGTCTTATGGGTTGAATTTTAGTTTTTGTTTGGAGCTACCAAACTCCAGCTACCAAACTCTATTTCAAAGTTACTAATAAAAAATATGATCAACGTGACTTTCAACTTTTGGAAAGTCTACCCCAAAAGTCGGGAAATGGGCGGAAAACTGTTGTATGCAAATTTTTTGATTATCATCCGATCGGGCTCAAATTCATTCTCAAAGGTCTATATGAAAATTCAACAATGACTGCATACCAGTCTTCTGAAAAATCTACCCCTCTTGGCGGAAATTGGTGGGTAAAGGTTGAGTGGGTTGAAGATATTGGATTATAAAGGTGTCCATGAACTGACTGGAAAATTATAAAAATATTCCGTTCAACGCGGGCTGCCGTTTTTCATTGTACTTGGTTGTGTGCGGGACCGGGACCTGGAGGTGGCCTTAGAGGTGGCCCTGGAGGTGGACCTGTAGGTGGACATGGAGGTGGAAAATGGTCCAAGAACCGCAATATTTGCAAAATTCTTAATCTCGGTATAACTTTGGGGATTGGCTAGACGCTTGCCAGGGAATATTTCTAAGTAGAAGAAACGGGCGAAAAATGGTGCTCAAGCCGCGATATTTGGCAAATTTTTGATTTCAGTGAAACTTAGTGGAATGGAGGACGCTTGCCCTGGAAGCTTTCTAAGTTGAAGAAATGGGCGGAAAATGCTGCACAATCCGCGAAATTTGAAAAATTATAGCGTTCATCCGATTGCAAAGCAACTTTGAGGAATGGTAGGAGAATTGGTGGGAAATGTCCCAAAATGTGTATTCAAGGCCAATCCTTATTTTTGGGCCCATCTTTATCAAATTGGGTTTGTAAGCTTTAAATTTTAGAAGTCCACCACAAAGATCGGAAATGTCAGGAGAGACTTTTTTTTAACCGCGGGCGGGGCATAAGAGTTAATCTCTGCTTTGAGCCGATGTATGTAAGATACGGTCAAATATTTTCCAATTTGTGAAACTCACCCCCAAGACGGAAAAGAAAAACTGATACCGATATCGCTTGAAATAGCTTCACTGGCGGCGGCGTAGCGAAGCAAGCCGGGCTACTTGCTAGCTGTCTCTATATATAAAATAGTTGTTGACGCTGACTGACTGACTGACTGACTGACTGACTGATTGGCAATCATCGCACAGCCTAAACGGTAAGAGCTAGAGGGCTGAAATTTGGACAGGAGTTTCCTTATGTGGTGAAAGTGCGTACTAAGACGGGGTTTTGGAAAATTCCACCCGGAAAAGCCGGAAAAGCGTCGGGAAAGTTTGTATGGGGAAAATTTTATTTTTCATCCGATTGACTTGAAATTCGGTTTGTAAGCATAGTATGCAAAATAATTGGACACGTGTTTTCCCGATTTCGGAAAATCCGCCCACAAGGAAAATTCTCGGAAAATTCGATATGCAAAAATCTATTTTTCATCCGATTGACTTGAAATTCGGTTTGTAAGGATAGTAAGTGAAATAAATTGAGATGCCATTTTCCGATGTTGGAAAATTTGACCTTAGGGTCGGAAAATTCCCGGAAAAGCGTCCGAAAAGTTTCTATGGGAAAATTTATTTTTCATCCGATTGTGTTGAAACTCGGTTTGTAAGCAAAGTATGCGAAATAATTGGACACGTGTTTTCCCGATTTCGGAAAATCCGCCCACAAGGAAAATTCTTGGAAAATTCGATATGCAAAAATCTATTTTCAATCCGATTGACTTGAAATTCGGTTTGTAAGGATAGTAAGTGAAATAAATTGAGCTGCCATTTTCCGATGTTGGAAAATTTGACCTTAGGGTCGGAAAATTCCCGGAAAAGCGTCCGAAAAGTTTCTATGGGAAAATTTATTTTTCATCCGATTGTGTTGAAACTCGGTTTGTAAGCAAAGTATGCGAAATAATTGGACACGTGTTTTCCCGATTTCGGAAAATCCGCCCACAAGGAAAATTCTTGGAAAATTCGATATGCAAAAATCTATTTTCAATCCGATTGACTTGAAATTCGGTTTGTAAGGATAGTAAGTGAAATAAATTGAGCTGTCATTTTCCAATGTTGGAAAATTTGGCACTAGGGTCGGAAAACTCCCGGAAAAGCGACAGAAAAGTTTGTATGGGAGAAATTCAGAAAAAAAGATTTTTTACCGGTTGACTGAAGCTCGGTTATAAGCAAAATATGCGAAATAGTTGACGTACGATAACGATTAACGATAACGATAGCGACGACGATAACTATAACGATAACGGTATCGATAGCGATGAAGATAACGATAACGATAACGATAACGATAACGATAACGATAACGATAACGATAACGATAACGATAACGATAACGATAACGATAACGATAACGATAACGATAACGATAACGATAACGATAACGATAACGATAACGATAACGATAACGATAACGATAACGATAACGATAACGATAACGATAACGATAACGATAACGATAAAGATAACGATAACGATAACGATAAGATAAGATATATGATAATGATAATGATAATGATAATGATAATGATAATGATAACGATAACGATAACGATAATGATAATGATAATGATAATGATAATGATAATGATAATGATAATGATAATGATAATGATAATGATAATGATAATGATAATGATAATGATAACTGAATCTGTTTTTGAAATACTGGGCTTGACAGCTGCGAAGCGCGCCGAGTGATACGCTGTAGTATTTACTGAACTTAAAGCAAAGCTACACAACAAACTGAAAGTTTGCCAACACCGTAAATGGTCAGTATGTGACGTTTGCCAAAGCCACTAAAACAAATTTGGGTTTCTAAAAAAAACTAACTCTTATTAACATGAAATAAAGTCGGTCAAGCCCGTATATACTCTGTACCAACGAAAGTGTACGCTCAGTATGAATTTTGATGCTGCAGTGGCAGCAGTAAGCAGCGATACTGCTTCCAACACTCTTTTGCTCATATCTCGACAACCTTTCATCCGATCATTATGATTCCTTTGGCAAGTCGATAAATAATTTTAACTAGAAAACATGTCCAGAAGAAACGACCCTTCTATCTTTAAAACAGTGACTGATATGACGTTTTTCTCAAATTGCGGGGGCGGTGCCGAAAATTGAAAATAAACTTGATCTGCCTGCAAGTAAAAGAAGCATATGTCCCATACATGTCAAACCTCTATCTGTTACCAACACAGAGAAATTGTTTTTTTATTTCTTAAATCAAACTTTCTCTTTAAATTAATTAAGCAAGATCGTCTTCATTTTTGGTTCATTCAAACAATCAAAATCTTTCAAGTGACTTCTAGCCGCTTTTTTTAAAATTCTCTCCTGCCGTATTTGGCAAATCCACAAACAAAAACAATTCAACAGACTCAACGGGGGTGGTTTGCGCTCGGTCATGTGTACAGAGAACAGAGAGAGAGAGAGAAAAAGAGAGCAAGTTTGCTACGATCAAACACATGCACGCAAATAGCCGTCGAATTTGCTTACACACACACTGCAAAACAATCGGCAATTTCCAGCACATACCAATTATTAAACTGATCATCAAGTCCATACTGACAGCGGCTTGACAGCGGCGAAGCGCGCCGGGTGATACGCTAGTCTCTATATATAAAACTGTTTAACCTGACTGACTGACTGGTGATCATCGCACAGCCTAAACGGTAAGAGCTAGAGGGCTGAAATTTGGACAGGAGTTTCCTTATGTGGTGAAAGTGCGTACTAAGACGGGGATTTGGAAAATTCCACCCGGAAAAGCCGGAAAAGCGTCGGGAAAGTTTGTATGGGGAAAATTTTATTTTTCATCCGATTGACTTGAAATTCGGTTTGTTAGCAAATGATGAAAAATAATTGGACACGTGTTTTCCCGATTTCAGAAAATCCGCCCACAAGGAAAATTCTTGGAAAATTCGATATGCAAAAATCTATTTTTCATCCGATTGACTTGAAATTCAGTTTGTAAGGACACTAAGTGAAATTAAAAGAGATGTTATTTTCCGATGCTGGAAAACTCGACCGTAGGTTCGGGAAAACATCGGATAAATTTTTAGGGGTAAATTTTTAATTTTAATCCGATTGACTCGAAATTAGGTTTATATGAACTGTAAGTGAATTAAATTGAAATGCGATTTTCCGTTGCTGGAAAATTCGACCGTTGGGTCGGGAAATTCCCGGAAAAGACGTCGGAAAATTTTTATGGGAAAATTTTTTTTTCATCCGATTGACTTGAAACTCGGTTTGTAAGCATAGTATGCAAAATAATTGGACACGTGTTTTCCCGATTTCGGAAAATCCGCCCACAATGGAAAATTCTCGGGAAATTCGATATGAAAAAATCTATTTTTTATCCGATTGATCCGATTGACTTGAAATTCGGTTTGTTAGGACAGTAAGTGAAATAAATTGAAATATGATTTTCCGATGCTGGAAATTCAACCGAAGGGTCGGAAAATTCCCAGAAAAGCGTCGGAATAGTTTGTATGGGTAAATTTTTATTTTTCATCCGATTGACTTGAAACTGGGTTGGTAAGCGAAGTGTTCGAAATAATTGGACACGTATTTTTCCCGATTTCGGAATAATGAAATTCGGTTTGTAAGGATAGTAAGTGAAATGAATTGAAATGTAATATTCTGATGTTGAAAAATTTGACCTTAGGGTCGGAAAACTCATGGAAAACCCAGTAGCCAAAAACCAATTTTCATCCGATTGGCTTTAAACTTGGTTTCTAAGGTTAGTATAAAATATAACGATGGCGGTAACGGCAACGATAACAGTAGTGATAACGATAAAGATAGCGATAACTATAGCGATAACAATAACGATAGCGATAACGGCAACGATAACGATCGCGATATCAATATCGATAACGGTAATGGAATCCAAAGCCGGTCGGAAAAGAAAAACTATATCGGTATTATGTGATGTCAGTATAGACTGACGGCGGCGTAGCGAAGCGCGGCGGGATATATGCTAGTATTTATATATAGAGATTAGGGCCCTCTTCTGGTCTAGACGACTGAATTTGACGAATTTTTTTTAAAAATTGTGGAAACAAATTGGGAAAAGATTTTGTAGTTCTGTTTTTTGTATTTGTCTGCTCAATTCATTAAAAACAATGCAAAATTAAAAAATAGGGGAAAGATAACTTCGGCTCGGCCGAAGTTTTGTATACCCTTGCAGCTTCCATTAAAAACTAAAAAGTTTTTCTAACTAAGACTAATTTTTGGACCTTACTTATCTATGGGATCTATACTAAAAAGATGTCTGATTTCGACCAAACTTGGAAATTATGAAAAGCATAATACACTGTTAATTACGAAATTTGGAGGCGATCCCACTTAAAACAAAAAAATTTTTCTCACTAGAACTTCTTTTTCGACCGATCATTCATACTTCAGCTATATGCTACAGTCATCCTATTTTGATAAAACTTTGTAGAAATGTGTTAAAGTATATAAAATAAGAATTTGTCAATAAAAAGGACGTTTTCAATAAAAAGAAAAAAGTTTTCCTCTTTCGAACAAGTTTTTCGACCGATCGTTTCTATGGGAGCTTTATGCTATAGTCCGATTTCGACCAAACTTTGTTTAATTGTGTAAAAGTATATAAAATAAGTGTATGCCAATGATAAGGACGTTTTCATTAAAACCTTAAAAGTTTTTCTCACTAGAACTATTTTTCCGATCGATCATTCCTACACTCAGAAGAAAATTCGCCATGAATTTTAGAAAATCGCCCTATTTTAAAATTTGCCCTGGTATATAGAAAAATTTTCTAATAAACAGAAAAAGTTCTCTGAAACTTGAATATGGATTTTAACGACCTATTTTGATTTTAGTCAAAGTGAATGTTAGCAGGCTCAAGGTCGAGATTTGATTGTAGTTCAATAATCAACCAGAAAATTCAACAGAGAATGCATTTGAACATGAACAGTAGCTGTGGCTGTGTAGACGGCCGTTTCGGCTGCCGCCATGGCAAAGCCTTCGTCAGTACACTTTCAGTTGCTGTCACACCAACAAGCCATTTGCAAATCCTATTTATACTACCAACTGGGCGAATAAATTGTTGAGAATTCCAAGTACACAAATTTGCACGAACTTTCAACTAGCTTTTAAGCTAGAATTCAAGTGCACAAACTTGCGCGAACTTTCAACTAGCTTTAAGCTCCGCTCTTTTAGGGTATATCAAGGTATATGCATTGGCATTGAAGGTTGTTCAATGTATCTCTGTTTTTTATGGCCACTATTTTAATTACTGAGAAATTCGTCTCAGAGTGTGATTAAAGTGTGCCACGATTTTTCTTGTGTGCATTTATTCAAAGGGGTATACTTCCCTTTTTGTATAAATACCAAGGTATTTTTATTGTTTGTTTAATAGGGAACCGTTAAGGTTTTATAACAAACATCACGGCGAGCCAATTCCGTTATTGTATCTGAATATGGATTTTAACGACCTATTTTGATTTTAGTCAAAGTGAATGTTAGCAGGCTCAAGGTCGAGGTTTGATTATAGTTCAATAATCAACCAGAAAATTCGCCCAGTTGGTAGTATAAATAGGATTTGCAAATGGCTTGTTGGTGTGACAGCAACTGAAAGTGTACTGACGAAGGCTTTGCCATGGCGGCAGCCGAAACGGCCGTCTACACAGCCACAGCTACTGTTCATGTTCAAATGTATTCTCTGTTGAGTTTTCTGGTTGATTATTGAACTATAATCAAACCTCGACCTTGAGCCTGCTAACATTCACTTTGTTTTCTGAAACTAAGAAAAATATGCCATAAAAAATTGTTATGGAAAAAACTTATCTAAAAACAAGAAGAGGCCAGATTTTTCTGATTATTAGGGCGCATTTTTCTAAAGTCGTTTTCTTAAAAAGTAGGGCAAAATTAACCTTTAATTTTAGAAAACAGTAGCCCTTAAAGAGACTACTGTAATTTCTTAAAAACAGGAAAAATTTTTGGAATTAATTTTCTTAAAAATATGGCGATAGTAGCCATTGCTATTAGAAAAAAGGCGTTAGATTTTAGAAATTTTTGATCCAGTGCAAAAAATATAAGTATAAGTAGTTTTTATTTATTTAATAAAAATTAATCAAAGCAGCTGGGGTGTTGTTCAAGCGGTCCAGGACCTGGACTTAGACCGGTGGTGGACTTGGACCTGAACCGGTGGTTGACCTGGACTGGTGGTGGACCTGAACCGGTGGTGGACTTGGTCCTGAACCGGTGGTGGACTTGGACCTGAGCCGGCGGTGGACCTGAACCGGTGGTGGACTTTGACCTGGACCGGTGGTGGACGTGGACCAGGATGTGGACCTGGAGGTGGCCATTGAGGTGGACCTGGACCGGTGGGGGATCTGGAACCGGTAGTGGACCTGGACCCGGTGGTGGACCTGGAACCGGTGGTCTTAAATAATTTTTTCTGCTTTTAAGAAAATACCTTTCTCTTATTAAGAAAAATTTGTCTCTATATTAGAAAAAAATTCTTAGTTTAAGAAAATAGTTTTCTATGATTCAGAAAGAGAGTCTAATTCTAAGAAAAGTAGCCCTTTGGCTAAGAAAAGCTTTAGAAACTATTTTTCTAAATTTTAGGGTGAGTCGCCTTAGGACGGATTTTAAAGGCGAATTTCTAATTTTAAGGGCTAATTTGGGCCTTTTCTTATGAGTGTATGGAAGCGATATGCTATAGTCATCCGATTTCGACCAAACTTTGTAGAATTGTGTAAAAGTATATAAAATAAGTGTATGCCAATGATAAGGACGTTTTCAGTAAAAACAAAAAAGTTTTTCTCACTAAAACTAGTTTTTCGACCGATCTTTCCTATGGCAGCTATATGCTATAGTCATCCGATTTCGACCAAACTTAATGTAATCATGGGAAAGGATAGTAATCTAAAAAATACGTACTTTGGAGGCGTTTCCATTAAAAACAAAAAAGTTTTTCTCACAAAAATCAGTTTTTCGACCGATCGTTCCTATGGCAGCTATATGCTATAGTCATCTGATCCGTCCGGTTCCGTCAAATGTGCAGCGCATATGTACCAGAAGACTTCGTGCAAAATTTTGTGAGGATAGCTTTAAAACTGACTGAGGAGATAGTATAGAAACAGACGGACGGACGGACAGACGGACAAGGCTAAATCAACTCAGTTCGTCGTGCTGATCAAGAATATATATACTTTATGTGGTCGGAGATGCTTCCTTCAATGCGTTACAAACATCCGCACAATTTTATAATACCCTCTGCAAGGGTATAAAAATGTTTGAATGCGAGGGCTGCTCAAAAGGTTTTCGGCCTCCAAAACAGGGTCTTTTAAAAATAGATGTGTTTATGGTTCACACCTTTCCGGGAGTCCCCATTATCAGAAAGCAAAATGGAAAACAGGAGACTGTTAAGTAAAAATGCCGTTGTGGCCCGAAGCAGAATCATGGAAAAAAATTGTATTTGTAAAAGTTGTGGCTCCTGTGGACAAAAAAAAATAGTAAAAAATAGTTTTTTTTTTAATGATTGCGTCCATTAAGCCCTATATCATAAACGAAGTTAGCTTCCTTCCATTTTTTATTTGATAATAACGATGTTTCACAGATTCTTAACAGAGTCTGCTAAGCTGCTGCTCTCAACACGATAACTGAATTTTTTCTTTCGATAAGCGTTTCAAAGCAAAGTCAAAAGCAAAGTATTGCGCTTCTAAGAAAATGAATAAATAATTTTGTAAACAAAGCATATATTACGACCTCGAGCCGGCTTTACAACGATATCCAAAGCAAATATATATATCAACTAGCATAGTACCCGGCGCGCTTCGCTACGCCGCCGTGAGTCTATACTGATTGATCAGTAAGCTATTAAAACAGAAGATTTATATCAGAAAGAAAAAAAATATCAGAAATGATATATCAGTTTTTCTTTTCCGACCTGGCCATGGATTTCCCAAATTGGAAAATATTTGCGTTTCTCTTCGCCCCATTACATTTACTGTGTGCGTGTGTGGAAAGAGAGTAGAGAAAGGAGAGTGTTTCCATAGTCGATACGCTTGTTTTAAAATTTTTGTTGAATTAATAATTAAATTCAATATAAGTTGGTTTACGATAAGCTCCGCCTTTCACATTCTTGCGGTTGTGCGTTACTTCATACTCCATATTCAAAACTCGATACTCAGTAATCGATAACAGTACTCGATTCTAAGTATTTGATACTAAGTACCCGATATTAAGTACTCGGTACTCAGTATTTGAATCTCTGTATTGAGTACTCGATACCAAGTTCTCGATACTCAGTACACGATTCTAAGTATTCGATACTCAGTATTTGATAATCAGTTCCCGATTCTTAGTCTTCGATACTTAGTACTCGATACTTATTATTCGATACCAAGTACTCGATACTCCGTATTCGATTCTAAGTATTCCATACTAAGTATTAGAGACTAAGTTTTCGGTTCTTTGTACTCGATTCGATGATAAGTTTTAGATACACATTATTCTGTGTGTTTGTTTTTGTCTTTGATCTTGTCTTTGATCTTATCTTTGTTTTTGTGTTTCTTTTTAAGTTTGTTTTTGTGTTTGCTTTTATGTTTGCTTTTGTGTTTGTTTTTGTGTTTGTTATTGTATTTGTTTTTATACACTAGAAGAGGGTATATTAAAATTGTACGGATGTTTGTAACGCATAGAAGGAAGCATTTCCGCCCACATTAAGTATATATATATTCTTGATCAGCATGACGAGCTGAGTTGATGTAGCTATGTCTGTCTGTGTCTATGCGATTGCCTCCGTCAGTTTGAAAGCTATCTTCACGAAACTTTCCACGAAGTTTTGTAGTACAAATACGCTGCACAAGTATGAAAACCGGCCGGATCGGACGACTACAGCATATAGCTGCCATAAAAACGATAGGTTCAAAAACTAGTTCTAGTGAGAAAAACTTATTTGTTTTGAATGGAATCGGCATTAGACTTCGTATTTATTTGTTTTCTATGCCTTTTCATGATTCCGTTAAGTTTGGTCGAAACCGGAAGACTGCATAGTTCAACTGCCATAGAAAAGTTATCTTTGAAAAAAATAGGCGTCCTGAAAATTTATTTGAGCTTGAAGGGTATATAAACGGCCGAACCGAAGTTAGCTTCCCTCAAATTTTTGTTTGTTGATTTGTTTGCTTGTTTTCTCTCTTTTAGTGTTTGGTTTTATTTTTGTGTTTGTTTTTTCTTTGTTATTGACTTTGTTTTTGTCTTTGTTTTTGAGTATGTTTTTACTCTTTTTGTGATTAATTTTGTTTTTTAGTTTTTGTTTGCTTTTGTGTATTTGTGTGAGTTGTGTGTGTGCGGGTGGGTGGATGGGTGTGCCTGGCTATATTTTCGCTGCAAAACCTCACTGTATACAATATTTTTCGATTTGCCATCGGATGCAAGTATCATTAAACTGCTACCGGAGCTAACTCTTGAACAGGCCACATAAAACTGCCCATGAGAAAAGCAATCTAGCTAACTTCAACGTCTGCCCCTGTGACTTATTTATTGTCCTGGCAAAGCAGAATTTTATGGGAAATTGCAGTCTCTTAAACTTAAATGGTACGTTTGATGGTAACAGTGGGATTCTTGGAATTAAAACCTTCTCCCCTTTAGCACAACCAGTAAAAATTGTGGCTTCAATAGCATGGGTGTGAAGAGCTTTCACTTGTAATCTTGTACCATTACAATATTTTGGTGGATTAAGATTTCGTAACAACATTATGGCTGCACCAACCTTAAGAGTAAGGGAAGCCCTGGTGGGTTTTCAGCGTTAAGGACCTCGACCGCGTAGTGAACTGCATCCTCGACTTCTACAACGGAGTCCATGGACTTTTATTGAACTTCTTTACCTTTAAATGACTTTTTATACTCTGTACCAAAGGTACATAGAGTATAATAAGTTTGTGCAAAAGCCATATCCGTCTGTCTGTCCGTATGAACAGATCTCAGAGATGGTAAGAGATAGAGGTTTGACATGTATGGGACTTAAGGTTCTTATACTTGCAGGCAGATCAAGTTTATTTTTAATTTTTGCTACTCAAACTCCCGCCCCCGCAAATTGAAAAAAACGTCATATCTCCCACAGTTTTATATATAGAAGGTTTGTTCCTTCTGGACATATTTAGTAATCAGGATTATTTATCGATCCGCCAAAGGAATGGTAAAGATCGGATGAAAGGTAGTAAAGATATGAGCAAACGAAAATTCAATATATCTGGGCTGCTCCTGCAGCAGCAAAACACATACATATGTATGTAGATCAGAGGCAGGCAAGAAATACATCCACATTTTTGCATTGGTGTGTGTGAGAGCAGCGCAAGAATTTCTCTCTTTTCCAGTAGCAACGACTACGTCGCAAACACGTAACGCAGCGGAGCTCTAACGGTTTATACCGTGTGTGTGGAAGCAGCGCTGCTTTGAGATTTTTCGTATGCACACCAGATAGCAAGATGCCGGCCCCTGATGTAGCTGTATGTATATATGAGCAACGACTACACAGCAAAGTGATAGCCAACAATATTTCAGGACACGATTCATATTGGATCGTTGTGGGTGTGATGACCCCGCCCCGCCAAAAATTCCACCTTTTAAATGAATTAAACCTGCAAATATATTGTCTGAGTAATTCCAACAACGAAATCCTATACAAAACCTAACAGCTATGGCTAGCTCATTAGATCCCATTGGATTCTTGCAGCTAATTGGGACGCTCTCATTTTCCCCCTTCCCTTTCCCACATACACAATATTGAGAGAGAGAAATTAGAGATGGTCGCGGGACAAATATATCGCCCGATACCCATCTGACTACTAAGACGAGGATTGTTTAAATTGCTTGTAATAAAAAAATAGTCTAGTTCTTTAATTCTATCATAATATCAAGCAATCACAATGATGTTAGGTCATTCTGGTCACTCCGGAGTCCCGCGTAGTTATCGATGTACCCCCATCTCTAGTTCTAGCAAATGCAAAGGTTTTTTGTCTGCGGCGAGTGCCAATCCTCTCTCTCTCCCTCTCTCTCTCTCCTAATTATACTCTGTACCAAAGGTACATAGAGTATAATGAGTTTGTGCAAAAGTATGTAACAGCACCTTAAATGATAAGTATTTAAGCAACTCAAGTCGACTCGTAGGTCTTTGTTCATATATCGACCCTATTGCTATTTCAATGGCCTCCTTGTGGTGTTCCCTGGATACCGATTTTATATAATATAATCGGGAGCAAATGCGAGCTGCGACCCCAAATGGTACAGAGTATAATATAGTCGGGCTTGACGGACTTTCTTCCTTGTTTTAGAAAAGAAATGATAGAGGATAAATGTTGAGGAGTTGGGTCGGAGAGTAAGTTAAAAGGATTATGGTTTTTGAAGCATGTAAGTCTGCGGTTTCGAAGTGCTGGGCAGTCAACTAACAGATGCTCTATGTTAACAGTGCTGTTGATGTTGCAAAAGGGACATGTATTTGAGGACGGTGTGGGGTTCTTGTAATGTGAGTGGGTAAGTTTGGTATGCCCTGGTCAAAGGCGAATAAGTTTTATTTCGTCAAGTCTGCCTGAGTCTCTTAAGAATATGTCTTTGATGGATATCCAATCATCAGAAGGCGTTTCGCTAAATGACTCCTGATTGTTGAGCCAATTCCAAGCAATCAGAACTTTAAACAGTTGGGAACTGCAAAGCGCAATGAAAGCAAAATTGGAGTCACATACAGAAAGCCAAACTCAGTGGCTTTCGTTGCATAGCTTCGAGCTAAAGATTCTAAGTGAGAAAGCTTAAAGCTTTCTAGCGAGCTTAGAAGCGAACGTTTGGTTCGGTTTGAAATATTTTTGGGAAATATTTGCGTTTTTATACCCTTGCAGAGGGTATTATAAAATTGTGCGGATGTTTGTAACGCATTGAAGGAAGCATCTCCGACCACATAAATTATATATATTCTTGATCAGCATGACGAGCTGAGTTCATTTAGCCTTGTCCGTCTGTCCGTCTGTCTGTTTCTATGCTATCTCCTCCGTCAATTTAAAAGCTTTCCTCACCAAACTTAGCACGAAGTCTTTTGGTACAAATACGCTGCACATTTGTCGGAACCGGACGGATCGGATGACTATAGCATATAGCTGTCATAGAAACGATCGGTCGAAAAACTAGTCTTGGTTTCTAAGTGAGAAAGCTTGAAGCTTTCTATCGAGCTTAGAAGCGAACTTAGAAACTTTAGCTCAAAGCTATGCAACGACAGCCATTTAGTTTGGCTTTCTGTATGTGAGTCCAATTTTGCTTTCATTGCGCTTTGCAGCTCCCAACTGTTTAAAGTTATGATTGCTTAGAATTGCCTCAACGATCAGGAGTCATTTAGCAAAACGTCTTCTGATGATTGGATTGGATATCCATGAAACAGCTGTAAAGGTTTGTCCACGCTCTTTTTGGTTTGTCAATGCATAAGTTGTTAAAAGTTGTGAACAAACGCAACTTTTTGACCTCGAGCCAGCAAACTCGTTTCTAATTAGTTCTTATTTTAAGATCAATTCTTACGGAGAGTACGTTTGGTTCGGTTTGAAATATTTTTGGGAAATATTTGCGTTTTATACCCTTGCAGAGGGTATTATAAAATTGAGCGGATGTTTGTAATGCATTGAAGAAAGCATCTCCGACCACTTAAAGTATATATATTCTTGATCAGCTTGACGATCTGAGTTCATTTAGTCTTGTCCGTCTGTCCGTCTGTATGTTTCTATGCTATCTCCTCCGTCAGTTTCAAAGCTATCCTCACCAAAATTAGCACGAAGTCTTTTGGTACAAATACGCTGCACATTTGTCGGAACCGGCCGGATCGGATGACTATAGCATATAGCTGTCATAGGAACGATCGGTCGAAAAACTAGTCTTGGTGGGAAAAACTTTTTTGTCTTTAATGGATACGCCTCCAACATACGTATTTCTTAGTTTATCCCATAGTTTCACTCAGTTTGGTCGAAAATGGATAACTATAGCATATATGTAGCTGCCGTAGGAACGATCGATCGAAAACTAGTTCTGAGGAGAAAACCTTTTTTGTTTTTAATGAAAACGTGCTTATCATTGGCATACACTTATTTTATATACTTTAACATAATTCTACAAGGTTTGGTCGAAATCGGATGAATATAGCATATAGCTCCCATAGGAGCGATCGGTCGATGCGTGGTTGGAACGCGCGTGCCCGCGTGCGCTGTGGCATTACCCTACCGGGTCAGAGTAACCCCTGTATCACTGACGGATGCAGTGCGTCCGACCTGATGTTTTGGTCAGGCAGCCGATTCGGAAATCGCACAAGATCCCTTCGTCGGAAACCTGGTATTTTGGTCAGGGAGCCGATTCGTGAATCGCACAACCTGAGGCTCATCCGCCGCCGATACGGAAATCGCACGTCCGGAGCCGATCGAGCCGATTCGTAAATCGCATAAGATCCCTTGGTCGGGGAGTGGTAGTACTATTGTCAAACAAAATTAAGAAGCAGAACAGAAAAAATTCCGCCCGCGGAGATGCTTCGCTCACGACTGTTGTTCACAGACTGACACTTAAGCGGCGAGCAAAGAGGGTGAGAAAGCGTGTGCGGCTACCTTGTTAAGTATACCTTGCCTTAGTCGGTGACCTGATATTTTGGTCAGGGAGCCGATTTGGAAATCACACAACCTGAGGCTCATCCGCCGCCGATTCGGAAATCGCACGTTGGGAGCCGATCGAGCCGATTCGCAAATCGCACAAGATCCCTTGGTCGGGGAGGGGTAGTACTTACTTGCTATTCTACTGCTCCAAGGTGTTGACTCGACCGATGCCGCGCACTAAGTGAAGTGCAGTGCGCTCAGGCTCTGCATTTATAGCACGCTGGGCGCTGTCGGCGTCGACTGCGCTGCCGATGATAATCATTGATAAGCCTATCGTCAGCTGTTGGTAATCGGAAGTGATGGCTGCCTGTCTCAGCTGTATGTGGCGCGTGGTTTGAATGAGCGCGCGTATTTTAAATCTTTATTACTTACATTCATTTTGCGCACATTTCAACTGCATTCCTTTTGTTTTCATGAAGTGACTTCCTTTAAAATGCGATATTAAAATATCAGGAGCTGAAAACTCTAGAAGGCAGCGAAAGCAAATGTACATTGTGCAAATACTAATTATTATTCAAAAAGTCCATGAAAAATGTGAGGTTAACTGAGTTTGTGTCGAAAGTAGTATCGATTTCATATATGTATTTTTGAATGAGTAACCAAGCTTGCTGGCAAGCTCTAGGGTATTCCAGCGATAGTATTTGAAAAATTTTGAAGCATGTATCAAATCATTCAATAAATGAAGAAAAGTTGAGCAAGTTGTCATCAAAGTATACATAAAATCTTTCTACATCCGAGTCAGAAACTCCTTCGACAATTATAAAGGGCTGTATTGTATGCCCTAATGAATAATACTTATTGATTATTCCTTCGATTTGTCGTTGATAGTCATTAAGAGTTGGCAAGCGCACGACTAGGCTTTGCTGCGAGTCTGCAATTGTCGCTTTCTTGTGCTGCTTTCCCGATTCTCCCTTGAAGCGCGCTGTAGAAGGCAGCACTGCTGTCAATAGCAGTATTATTAAATAATCCTGAGCATCTGGAAATAGAATAAAATATTAAATTAAATTTTGGAATAAATATTTAAATTAAACTTAATAATATTAAAAAAACAATAATGATTTACCTTTGTTTGTGCACGATTTCGCTAGCAGCAGCTGTTGCTTGCAAGGCTCGTTGGAAACATTTTTTTCATAGTACTTTAACTTTAAAGCTTTCCCATTTGGTAAATAGCAGCATTTGTTTTCCCGGATAAAGCAGTTGAAAATCGATCTCGATCTATGAAAAACTTTTAAGAATAGTATGTAGATATTACGCTTAATTTTATTAGATACAGATTCATAAATATTTTTTACATATAAAATATGAGAATCTTACCAAATCAGAAGCTTATGCAAGTGAAAATTTTTACCATGCTTCGAAAAACTCAGTCTTGTCAAGATTTTTTACGTCCCGCTGACGTAATTGAAAGGTTTTTTCCATTTTTCACACACCTCCGCAGAATCTTTACAATCTTTATTAAGGGATGTTTTATATGCTGTAGAGATCGATTCGTCTATTTCAACCATGTTATTTGCAGCAAAAGAATCATTCTCGCTTTGAGCGCTATTGTTATCCGTGGAGCATTGTAGTTTGGGAATTTTACTGCGACGATTTTTGTACAATGAATACAATTTTCCGATCGGGTTGCCTTTTTTGCTTCCGGGGTATAAAATAATATTCCTGCATGGATGTAAATACAATATGTCATTTGAACATTACCATCGAAAAATAGGTTTATTACCTTCATTTTAGTTTTACTTGGAAAGAAAAAACAAATTTCATCAAGTAAAATGTTAAAATCCGAGACTCTCACTAAAATTTTGTGGTTTACTGTTTGTTCGACAATAATATCAATTATATCATCTCTCAAAGCTGGAGATAGAGTCTAATGTGTTTCCCAATATTCCAAAAAGTACTCTGCCTTTAAACGATTCGTTCAATAAAGTAAAAAAGCTCTAATAAAAAAATAAAATAGATTAGTAATAAAACGCAATAAACCTCTTTTTACGCCGATGGAACAATTTTTCTCGGAATTCCATTCTTAAGCCCAGGGGAGGAATCGCTTCTTTCACGTCCTCTGGCGTCATATACTGAAGGCTTTTATATGTGACGTGAGCATCTAAATAAAAATATTTATAAAAAAAACGTTAATTTTATTAAATTACACATTTTGGAGAATCTACATCAGCGATGTTCAAAATTTGAAAAGGCAGCCAAGCGTGGCAAGCCAAATTCTGCCGGCGTCGCAACGGATACATATATAGAGAGATAGAATATGTGTATTCTATGAATCAGTTCCCTTCAGTTCTAGAATTCATGCATCGTCAAATTCATGCCTTGTTCCCGCATCTGCTTTGACGTCGACGTCGGCAGAACAGAAATTTGTGTCTATTTGTTGTTGCAAATTTACCAATTGCAGTCACAAAAAATGTTAGCCGTCGCGCTGCGACACACAGGCACTCAAAAGAATTTTTGCCATCGCCGAACGAAGAAGTTCGCATACCCTTCAAATTTTACCGAACATTAAAACCATATTTTATATGTATATTAAAGAATTTTGAATAAGTGGATTGCACTGATCGTTAGTGGAATAGCCCTAATATAGACATTTATTATTATTATCCCAAAATAAATAATTTATTTATGGATCATTAATAAATGTACACAAGTACTTCTTAAGTCGGATATGCCCTTACATAATATGAATTGAAAAGGGTATCGCGCGCAGAATACAAGAGACAAGGAAGAAGCGAAATAACTTTGTTTTTGTTTTTGCGTTTGACGCGTGCTGCCTCTTTCCAATCGCCACTTGCCAGAAAATTTTCAGTGGAGCATTTCTGCAGCGCAAAAATTTTTTAGCAACAAAAACGATTTTTTTTTTACAACAACTATTGTTTATTACCAATTATTAAACAGGTAAATAGTTATAAGAGAAGTGATAAACAGTTTATAAGAGATGAATCGTCGTATCGTCACCTTTGCGCGAATTATGTTTGTACATTTTAAAATAATTTTTTATGGCCGCTATGTGACAGTGCTTTGTTGTTGGTGAAATCTCTCTATATATAAAATAGTTTGTCCTGACTGACTGACTGACTGACTGACTGATTGGCAATCATCGCACAGCCTAAACGGTAAGAGCTAGAGGGCTGAAATTTGGACAGGAGTTTCCTTATGTGGTGAAAGTGCGTACTAAGACGGGGTTTTGGAAAATTCCACCCGGAAAAGCCGGAAAAGCGTCGGGAAAGTTTGTATGGGGAAAATTTTATTTTTCATCCGATTGACTTGAAATTTGGTTTGTAAGCATAGTATGCAAAATAATTGGACACGTGTTTTCCCGATTTCGGAAAATCGGCCCACAAGGAAAATTCTCGGAAAATTCGATATGCAAAAATCTATTTTTCATCCGATTGACTTGAAATTCGGTTTGTAAGGATAGTAAGTGAAATAAATTGAGATGCCATTTTTCGATGTTGGAAAAATCGACCGTAGGGTCGGAAAATTCCCGGAAAAGCGTCCGAAAAGTTTCTATGGGAAAATTTATTTTTCATCCGATTGTGTTGAAACTCGGTTTGTAAGCAAAGTATGCGAAATAATTGGACACGTGTTTTCCCGATTTCGGAAAATCCGCCCACAATGAAAATTCTTGGAAAATTCGATATGCAAAAATCTATTTTTCATCCGATTGACTTGAAATTCGGGTTGTAAGGACAGTAAATGAAATAAATTGAAATTTGATTTCCCGATGCTGGAAATTTCGAACGTAGGGTCGGAAAATTCCAGGAAAAGCGTCGGAAAAGTTTGCATTGGGAAAATTTTTTTTTTCATCCTATTGACTTGAAACTGGGTTTGTAAGCGAAGTATACGAAATAATTGGACACGTTTTTTCCCGACTTCGGAAAATCTGCCCGCAAGGAAAATACCCGGGAAGTTCGATATGCCAAAATCTATTATTCATCGGATTGTTTTGAAATTCTGTTTGTAAGGATAGTAATTGAGATGAATTGAAATGTGATTTTTCGATGATGGGAAATTGGAAAATTCCCCGGAAAAGCGTCGGAAAAGTCTGTATGGTGAGAATTTTATTTGTCGTCCGATTGACTTGAATTTCGGTTTGTAAGCAAAGTATGATAAATAATTGGACACGTATTTTCCCGATTTCGAAAAATCTGCGCGCAAGGAAAATTCCCGGGATATTCGATAAGCAAAATCTTTTTTTCATCCGATTGACTTGAAATTCGGTTTGTAAGGATAGTAAGTGATATAATTTGTAATGTTATTTTCTGAAGTTGGAAAATTTGACCTGAGGGTCGGAAAAATCAGCAGACAAAAACCTATTTTCATACGATTGGCTTTAAACTTGGTTTGTAAGGATAGTATAAGAAATAACGAAATAACAGTAACTCGGGCTGCCGTTTTTCATTGTACTGGCTGTGTGCGGGACCTGGACCTCGACCTGGAGCTGGCACTGGACCTAGACGTGGAAGTGGACGTGGACCTGAAAGTGGCAGTAACTATGGAGGTGGCCGTGGAGGTGGCCACGGAGGTGGCCATGGAGGTGGCCATGGTGGTGGCTATGGAGGTGGCCATGGAGGTGTCCATGGAGGTGGCCATGGAGGTGGCCATGGAGGTGACCATGGAGGTGACCATGGAGGTGGCCATGAAGGTGTCCATGGTGGTGGCTAGGAGGTGGCCATCGAGGTGGCCATGGAGGTGGTCCTGTAAGTGGACATGGAGGTGGAAAGTGTTCCAAAAACCGCAATATTTGCAAAATTCTTAATCTCGGTGAAACTTTGGGGATTGGCTAGACGCTTGCCCGGAAGGTTTTTAAGCAGAAGAAATGGGCGGAAAATGGTGCACAATCTGCGAAATTTGAAAAATTATAGCGTTCATCCGGATGCAATGCAACTTTGAAGAATGGTTGGAGAATTGGTAGAAAATGTTATTTGTTGGCCGATTTTTTATCAAATTGTGTTTGTAAGCTTTAAATTTGAAAAGTTCACCACCAAGATCGGAAATGTCAGGAGAGACTTTATTTTTAACCGCGGAAGATACGGTCAAATATTTTCCGATTTGTGAAATCCACCCCCAAGTCGGAAAAGAAAAACTGATACTCTTATCGGTTAAAATAGCTTAACTGACGGCGGCGCAGCGAAGCAAGCCGGGATATTTGCTAGTCTCTCTATATATAAAATAGTTTGTCCTGACTGACTGACTGACTGACTGACTGACTGACTGACTGATTGGCAATCATCGCACAGCCTAAACGGTAAGAGCTAGAGGGCTGAAATTTGGACAGGAGTTTCCTTATGTGGTGAAAGTGCGTACTAAGACGGGGTTTTGGAAAATTCCACCCGGAAAAGCCGGAAAAGCGTCGGGAAAGTTTGTATGGGGAAAATTTTATTTTTCATCCGATTGACTTGAAATTCGGTTTGTAAGCATAGTATGCAAAATAATTGGACACGTGTTTTCCCGATTTCGGAAAATCCGCCCACAAGGAAAATTCTCGGAAAATTCGATATGCAAAAATCTATTTTTCATCCGATTGACTTGAAATTCGGTTTGTAAGGATAGTAAGTGAAATAAATTGAGATGCCATTTTCCGATGTTGGAAAATTTGACCTTAGGGTCGGAAAATTCCCGGAAAAGCGTCCGAAAAGTTTCTATGGGAAAATTTATTTTTCATCCGATTGTGTTGAAACTCGGTTTGTAAGCAAAGTATGCGAAATAATTGGACACGTGTTTTCCCGATTTCGGAAAATCCGCCCACAAGGAAAATTCTTGGAAAATTCGATATGCAAAAATCTATTTTCCATCCGATTGACTTGAAATTCGGTTTGTAAGGATAGTAAGTGAAATAAATTGAGATGCCATTTTCCGATGTTGGAAAATTTGACCTTAGGGTCGGAAAATTCCCGGAAAAGCGTCCGAAAAGTTTCTATGGGAAAATTTATTTTTCATCCGATTGTGTTGAAACTCGGTTTGTAAGCAAAGTATGCGAAATAATTGGACACGTGTTTTCCCGATTTCGGAAAATCCGCCCACAAGGAAAATTCTCGGAAAATTCGATATGCAAAAATCTATTTTCCATCCGATTGACTTGAAATTCGGTTTGTAAGGATAGTAAGTGAAATAAATTGAGATGCCATTTTCCGATGTTGGAAAATTTGACCTTAGGGTCGGAAAATTCCCGGAAAAGCGTCCGAAAAGTTTCTATGGGAAAATTTATTTTTCATCCGATTGTCTTGAAACTCGGTTTGTAAGCAAAGTATGCGAAATAATTGGACACGTGTTTTCCCGATTTCGGAAAATCCGCCCACAAGGAAAATTCTTGGAAAATTCGATATGCAAAAATCTATTTTTCATCCGATTGACTTGAAATTCGGTTTGTAAGGATAGTAAGTGAAATAAATTGAGATGCCATTTTCCGATGTTGGAAAATTTGACCTTAGGGTCGGAAAATTCCCGGAAAAGCGTCCGAAAAGTTTCTATGGGAAAATTTTATTTTTCATCCGATTGTGTTGAAACTCGGTTTGTAAGCAAAGTATGCGAAATAATTGGACACGTGTTTTCCCGATTTCGGAAAATCCGCCCACAAGGAAAATTCTTGGAAAATTCGATATGCAAAAATCTATTTTTCATCCGATTGACTTGAAATTCGGTTTGTAAGGATAGTAAGTGAAATAAATTGAGATGCCATTTTCCGATGTTGGAAAATTTGACCTTAGGGTCGGAAAATTCCCGGAAAAGCGTCCGAAAAGTTTCTATGGGAAAATTTATTTTTCATCCGATTGTGTTGAAACTCGGTTTGTAAGCAAAGTATGCGAAATAATTGGACACGTGTTTTCCCGATTTCGGAAAATCCGCCCACAAGGAAAATTCTCGGAAAATTCGATATGCAAAAATCTATTTTTCATCCGATTGACTTGAAATTCGGTTTGTAAGGATAGTAAGTGAAATAAATTGAGATGCCATTTTCCGATGTTGGAAAATTTGACCTTAGGGTCGGAAAATTCCCGGAAAAGCGTCCGAAAAGTTTCTTTGGGGAAAATTTATTTTTCATCCGATTGTGTTGAAACTCGGTTTGTAAGCAAAGTATGCGAAATAATTGGACACGTGTTTTCCCGATTTCGGAAAATCCGCCCACAAGGAAAATTCTCGGAAAATTCGATATGCAAAAATCTATTTTTCATCCGATTGACTTGAAATTCGGTTTGTAAGGATAGTAAGTGAAATAAATTGAGATGCCATTTTTCGATGTTGGAAAAATCGACCGTAGGGTCGGAAAATTTCTGGAAAAGCGTCACAAAAGTTTGTATGGGGAAAATTTGTTTTTGATCCGATTGACTTGAAAGTCGGTTTATAAGCTAAGTATGCAAAATAATTGGGCACGTGCTTTCCCGATTTCGGAAAATCCGCCCACAAGGAAAATTCCCGGAAAATTCGATATGCAAATCTCTATTTTTCATCCGATTGACTTGAAATTCGGTTTGTAAGGATAGTAAGTGAAATAAATTGAGCTGTCATTTTCCAATGTTGGAAAATTTGGCACTAGGGTCGGAAAACTCCCGGAAAAGCGACAGAAAAGTTTGTATGGGAGAAATTTTTTTTTTCGGTTGACTTGAAGCTCGGTTTATAAGCAAAATATGCGAAATAGTTCGACACGATTACGATAACGATAGCGATGACGATAACTATAACGATAACGGTATACGATAACGATAACGATAACGATAACGATAACGATAACGGTATCGATAGCGATGAACGATAACGATAACGATAACGATAACGATAACGATAACGCTATAGATAACGATAACGCTATAGATAACGATAACGCTATAGATAACGATAACGCTATAGATAACGATAACGCTATAGATAACGATAACGCTATAGATAACGATAACGATAATGATAATGATAATGATAACGATAATGATAATGATAATGATAATGATAACGATAATGAAATGATAATGATAATGATAATGATAATAATGATAATGATAATGATAATGATAATGATA